>JASDQU010291687.1:1433-14384 GCA_032191745.1 Picea mariana
TTTGAAATATAAGTTGAAGAAGGAAGACGTCCTAGGCCTAATTAAGTTTACACCTAGGGTTTTGACCTTTAGGGTTTGAAGAGCCTTGGCTCTACAACACTTTTCAGCCCTAGATTTATATTTTGAAGCTAGCCGTTTTTGCCAAAGAGTTTTAAGGAAAGAGGGAGGAGCATGAGGCCTAGCTTAAGCTACACCGGAATGAGCCTCCTCCCCTTAGGGTTTTGACTTCATGGCCCTGCCATTGCAGCACCATTAAGCCTAACTCTCCCATCCTTAGATTTAGATTCTCCCAAGCCTTTAGCCTTACTCCTTGACTCCATTTACCCTAAGGCACTAGTCTAATAATGCAACGTTGAGTCAATTGTGTTAAAATAACCTTTCAAACTTCCAAAACTTGAAACCCTAACTAACCCTAGCGACTTACTAACCCTAACTCTATGATGACGTCTTGCCTCTTTTGAACTTTTGCTTGGTATTAAAGTTGCGGCTAGGTCATCCATTGATAGACATAGAAGTGTTGAGCATTTTCATTGGCCTATTTTACAAAACGTCCACCTCTTTGCCTACCAAAACTAACCTAGAATAGGGCTGACGTCACCCTTAGTAGGCTTGACGCAGCAACTTTATATGTGAGCACATTTATGGTATTTAATGCATTGTGATAATTCAAAGATTGATTTAGTACATTGAATGTTATTACCATTTTGTATTTGTTGAAGAAGTAATATTATAAGCCATAGCCTTTATTGCAATCATTGACTTAGTCAATAATTACATTTATTTATGCTCATGTATTTTATATTGATAGTCATTGACAATTGAAGTACTAACCACTGTTTGCACATTTTAGTTTTATCATTGCCTTGTCTCACAAACAGGTGCCTTTTCAGTGGAATACCTTCTCTTTGACTATCTTTCTTGGCAGTAATCTGTGAAGGGGAAAACCTACTTTGACCTTTTGAACCTTAAACCCTTGATCTTTTTCCTTTCAACACCCCAGATTACTAGGGACGTCTCCCTTGGGATTAGCCACCCTGAATAGAAAGAGCCCCCCATCGAGGTGACAGTGGGTGGGGAAGCTCCTGTTACGCCAGTTTGGTCCCTACCGTCTAGCTACTTGACCTAGACTACAAACTGCGCGATAACAGGTCCATTTCCATGAGCGACTTTGTAGAGGGAGCGATTGTTGCTTGAGATACCCTTTCTTCGACAGTTTGTGTATTCCAAACCCCTTTCTTGCTTTTTGATATTCATTTTATGCATTGCAAGTGCCCTTTTTCAGGTTTCAAGCACTTCATTCTTTCTTTTCTTTCTGTTGGGATTAAATCCTTTCATTTTGATATGCATTTAGTGCATTAGGACTAGGGGCGATCACCTCATAACAAGGGGGTAAAGCTCAAGGTGGCCCTTGGCTTTTAAATTTGGCCATTCGTTATCCCACATTTATTTCTTTTATTCGTTTTTATAGCAACTGCAACAACCTCGGCATTCTAGTCCTTCTTCTCATAAGAGGATGAACCATGGGCCTTTTTGTTGTACATGTAACAACCGTACCAAAGTTTATTACACTGCGGAAGTCCCTAAGATGGAAAGTGTTAAGTAGGGAGGGGACAGTACATTACCCTTATCAAGGCTTCCCAATAGTACCCCTGCTCCCCAAGAGTGACAAGAAGGGACTAGGATACCTAAGATGGCCACCAAGGTGAAACAAGACAAAGAGCATAACTTTTGAGCTTATGATTCATTATCCAACTTCAACCCATGATCCTCACTCACATGTCAAATGCATTAAATATGACACTTTATATGAAACAATGACTAATGTAAGTCATAATGTGTTGGACCACCATCTTCCAATGAACCATGTTGATCAAGTGTGATGAGCTATGCTGAGGAACGATGCATCTGAGGGGTTGCCTGTGGAGATTGTTGATGATCATCACCAGGATCATGTTTTCATTGTGGGTCATGAGACATAATCTCCTCTAGTTACCCCTAGGTGGGAGAGGGAGGTAACACAACATATAAATAAAAAGGAAGCAACAACCTCCCCAAACAATAGAAATGACAACAGAAAAATCCTTCAATAATTCAAGATTACATCAAGGATTAGGGAGGGTTTAACAACCTCAACCCTAATATCTTCTTTTGATACAAATTTTCCCTTCTACAAAGATTATTTCAGCGGTAAACTAATAATAATTTTTGAAAACCCAAATAATTGAAAATATTAAAGAGATGAAGAAATCTTACCTTGAACTAATGCCCTTCTTCCAATTCTCCCAAACGATATTCAAGTACTTGATAGGGAAATCCCTATCTTCCAACCATGCCCTTAGCAAATGAAAATAGATATCCTTCTATAGCATTTCATTCAACAACTTCTCCAATAATATATTATTTCTTTATAAGGCCCTAGAATCCTCCTAAGGTGAAGCGCACCCTTTTTCCACTTTCCATCCTCCCCATTTGCCACTTGCTCCTCTTAAATCATGCATTTATTCTTCATTTGAGGGTTTGACCATCTCAACAATGCCATGTGGCATCTCTTCATGTAAAGAGTTCCCCTCTGAATATGTAGAAAATGCCTCGAATAGAGTGTTCTTACCCCAAAGTCCTCCTTAAAGGTGAAACACACCTCCAAATATGTAGAATTGCATCAAATAATATGTCATAAACCCCAAGGGACCTAAAAGGTGAAATATGCTTTCAAATATTTGAAACACACCTTGAACAATTTGTCTTTAGCCCAAAAGACCTCTTCAAAGGTGAAATACACCTCCAAATACGTGGAATATCCTCCATTAGAGTTATTTCTCACCCCTTTTTGCCTTCAACATGTTGAAGAAGGCATTCAACATTAAGTGGGTATTTGACCACGCCAAGTGCAATTTTAGTGTCACATGGCATCCTTCCAAGTAGGGTGTTTCTCCTTCAACCCTTTTCCTTTCCACATGGCATGCTTTGGGCCTCTAGTAAGGTAGGGAATTTTTCATTTTAGGTGCTTATTTAACCTTTGCTTGTCAATTTTCACATGTTGTATGTGACTAATTTCAGATCTGAAAATTGCTTCCTAGTGAGTTAATAGTAAACCCTAGATATTACCATTGAACAATTTTACACTGAAATTATTGACTAAAAATATAACAACGGAAATAACAAGATCAGAGATGAATCATCAACACATGAGACAATTTTTATGTTTTGTAACTTTGTCAAATTCAGAAATTCTGAGGGCAAAACCAGCCCTCCTAGCCAATACGAATTCACCAAAAAACTGAGGACAACCTTGTCCTCCGAGATCATAAAATCAGCAAATACAAACGCAGCAAAATACCCAAAACTTCCTCTGCCTGCAAATCTACTCACCTGCCACATGTACACTTGTTGACTTCAGTCGTACGAACCTGTTGTACCTACCTGGAACTCGCACGTGCAGCCTCAACCAGTTGCATAAAATCACACGTGCAGTTATCCTTCTGCCCTCACATGTGCAGACTATCCATACCACACGTGCGGCCCTCTTCTGCACTGTTTTCCCTCGCATGTGTGTCCTATTTTCCCTCTTCCGTATTGTTTTCCCTCTCACATGTGCGGTTGTACCTTCTTCCCACGTGTTGTCGTCCTTATACACACTTGCAAACATGGACTAAGTATCAATCTACTTAGTGTGTCCTCGGAGACACAATGTCTAAGTTCAAGCCCACTGTCACCTCGACTTGAACTTCTTTCGTCTAGGCTTACTCCTAGGGAAGCCAAGGGGGGTAGACCCTAGTTACTATATGAGTTAAAAGATTATGTCTAGGAGTTAATTTTAATTGATTAAAGGTTGGGGGAAATCTAGCTGATATGAAAGGCAAATAATGCAAAGTGCAAGATTTCAATGAGAAGCAGCCCTTTTCCTAAGACAACTAAGACTAGTGCCTAAGGTTGGGCAAAGGGGTCAACTAACTTAAAGAGAGTTTAGGATTTACAAAAGATTACAATTAGATACAAAAAAATTACTTTACACAACAATTGAATAAATAAATGATACAACTATTATACAAAAGAATATTAAAGATACAACAAAGAGATACAATAAGATACAAAGATACAATTATTGACAAAGAAAGATAAAAAGCACTAACTTGGAATACTTGATTGTGCAGGGAAAGAAAGATTGCTCAAAGGAAAGGATTACCACAACACATCAAGCCAACAAACCAAACAATGAAGTGCCTCCACAAGATGCGCAACTTCAGGTAGTTGTCTTCAGTGGCATCAACATAACTACAAACCCAAACAAGAAGTGCCTCCATAAGATGCGCAACTTCAAGGGGTGAAAGAAGCAAGTAAAAGCCTCCACGGGCAAGAGATGCACAACTACTAGTTAATTATCCACAAGTGCTCAAATAAAATTGCATGTAAAATAACTAAAGTGAAATGCTTGCAAGATTAAAGAGCACAAACCATCAAAAGATTAAGAAATTATACCAAGTTGAGGTGGATTAAGTTTTAGGATTGATTAAGTTGATTAAGTTAAAGTGTGAATCCTAAAACTATGTGACTTCCCTAGAACTCTCCACGTTTATACCAAAAGATTGTTGGATGCTCAAGAAGTGAGGCAAACAAGGCCACACCCTAGCTCCACAGGTCAATCCGGGAACAAAATTACTCCACAAGGGGGAAACCCAATGTCGTGAGACCATCCCTGATCTAGCACCCCCTGCTTCTTCCTTAGGTTCCTTTTTTGGTGGCAAAGTTGAGACAATTAAAGGTGCTCTAATTAACTAGATAGTTTGAAATCCTATGGATCTAAGGTAAATTGAGCCTTTAAGAATTATTGAGTTAAGTTGGGTTAAGTGCTTGTAAGTAAAGTAAAGTAAATTGCTTAAACTTAAAAGACATTAAGTGATTGAACTTGAAAACAAAGAAAATACTTGGAAAGAAAAGAATAGCTTGAAAAACACAAGTAAGTTACTATGCCTCCACGGCTTAAGCAATGAAATGAAAAGAGCTTCTAAGATCTAAAGATATCACATGAAACACAAGCACTAGAAGCAATAAACCACAACTAATCACCTAGCCTTACGATATAGGATGGTTGGCTTGGCCAAACTCTTTCCTAGGTGTAGGCAAACAATAAAGAACTAAAAGAACTTGAAAGGAAATTAATCCTAGCCACACAACCTTGTCTTAAGGACAAGTGGGGCAAACTAGAAATGAAAAGCAATGATGAAAATAAAACTAATTAACTAGCCTTACAATATAGGATGGTTGGCTTGGCCAAACTCTTTCCTAGATGTAGGCAAACTAGAAATTAAAAACGCAGAAATTTTAATTTGTTTGAGAAATGCAAGCCCCAGAAACTCTCTTGGGCTTGCTTACAACTTGAAAAAGGAGAAGAATAGGAGGAGTTTACTTGACTTTAAATGGCCCCAAATGGGTTGTTCCTCCACGTTTCTGTCACAAACCTGCAAAAATACAGCAAGAAAAACTTGTTGGAAAAGCTACAAAAATGACAAAAAATCTGCAGAAATTTTATGTTAGTGGAAACCAGAAATTTATAGTACAAAACCAACAGTATATATATATATATTTGTTTTTGGTCTATTTCAGAACACAAATCCCCCCAAATATAGAGGAATATGAACAAAAAAACAGAACAGAAAATATTAGAGGTTTTATGTGGATGATGAGGAAAATTTCCAAATCTGAAATCTATCTTCAAAACCCTTAGGTGACCTGCAAATTTCTTGAAACAATGCTACAGAAAAGAGAAAGGGGTGAGCACATACATGTAATAAAACAAAATACTTTGTTAAATCTACAAGATATACTCACTAGATCTACGATAATACTACCAAAAGATCTACCCAAACAAAATACTTTGCTTGGGATCCCTACTCTAGATCTACAACAAATGAAAGCAAGAAATAACTAGAACAAAATCACCTCATTAAGCAATATGGCACCAAGAAGACTCTTCACAACATGTAACCTTCAAAGGTTTCTTGTATTAGAAGCAAGCTAGGACAAATACTTGCCCAAGTTTGAGAAAAAAAAAAGAGAGAGAAAGAAGAATGAGAGAGAAGAGTGGGAGAGAGAGGAGAGGAGAGAAATGGGTAGAGTAACCTTGCACTGAGAATAGATCATGTGAAATGAGGGAGAGGAGGTCTTTAGTTATACTTGGAAGCCAAGAGTTACCCCTCTTGGATGAGTTACAAGTGTCACACATCCAAGAGAAATAGACAAAGTCAAGGAAGAGTCACTTTTAGGGTTTTGGTAAGTGAGTGAGGGGGTGAGGTGTAAAGAGGGAAAACAACTTTTCCTATGGTCAAACATTAAGTTAGACACCAAGGAGGGCAAATTTAGGGTTTAGGTGGCCTTTTTACTTAAACTTTTTAACTCCCACATGTCAATTAGCTAGGGAACACCACTTTAAGTTGTTGGCTAAGCAAGGGGGGTCTTTTAAGTGGAAAATTACTTTTCCAACTTAGGAAAAAGGTTAGGAAACCTTTCTCACTCTCTCTCTCATGACTTTTTGCTCATTTTACAATTTTTGGCTTTTTTAAATTAGCCAATTATTTGTTGAGTTTTTACTAACTTGGACTCCTCATGGACAAACACCTAGCAAAACTCGTCCAATTGAGTTGAAACTTGGTCCAAGGGTGTAGGGGGTCTCATTCCATTTCCTTTTAGCACAAATAACCCTATCAAAATCCCAAGGACCTAGTTTTTACATTTCTTATCAAAAATTAATTAAAATTACCATTAATTGGGTAATTTTAAAAAATTAAAAAAAAAAAACTATCTAGACTCGACGAAATTCCGCAAGACTCTATGAGATGTCTAGCATGGTCATTTACAATATTCCTAGAAACTAGCTACCATAGGGATCGACCATTAGAATGCCTTTCACCACTTTGGAGGATTATTGTGAGAGTGAAAAACTCAAGGGAAATTAATAAGGCTGCTTAGGCCAAATTAATAACCTGAGGAAAAAAAACACTCTATGAAAGGGACTCCTCTAATGATAAAGTCTTAGGCAACTGACCTAAACTATGATCCATGCAGACCCATTACATTATTATCCCACGTAGGGGAGGGGAAATTTCGATTACAAAAACACGTGTTGAGGCCAAAACTGCCTTGTAGAACCAGTAAGTCTTTAAACTAGTATCACCATCAGGTACATATCATCATGGCACATGGAGTTGACCCCCTAGTTGAAATAGGTGGTCAACACCACATGTGGCCTGCTTCTCCTCTCTCTCCCCACACGTGGCTGGAATCAGAAGCCTTCCTTGGCCTAAAACAGAAACAGAAAAATCACCAAGAACCCTAGGCCAGATTTGTCACAATTGCAGAATTTCCCTTGCTGAAATTTCCAAGCTCCTAGCACAAGTGCACACTCACTTATGCTAACTCCATAATGACACAATGAGATTTGTCACAATCTCTCCTCTCCTTAAATAGGAATCATATGAGCGAGTTTAGGCACCCCTTCTAAACTCAACAATTAATTAGAATATTTTATTCCTCTTTGTGGATGTGAAACCCCAACACAAACCCATAAAGCCCATCAACTTGCCCATAAGGCCCTGACCTCATTTCAAGGCCGATTTCACTGAAACGAAAGGCTAATTTGGTGCCAACGAAGGTTCCCACATGCTTGACACCTTGGCCTCTTGTGAGAATGCCTCCCAAAGCTAAAAAAGATTCAACATTGCTTGCCATAAATTATGTCTAGGGCGTCTCCCAAGCAAGGACATTCATCTTCTAAGTCTCCCTTCTAGCTCACATCATCCATCCATATGGTCTCGTAGCCCTAGGTTCAATCCATGAGTAGGGCACCCCATCAATGATGCAATAAGCCATGTAGCCATGTCTTCAAATATGTGGAAGCGCCTCCATCAAACCAATACAACCACTTCACACCTTTATTCGTGCCCAAATGATGAATAGAATGGTGCCCAAGTGAGATAGGACAAGGTACATGGCCTCCAACCTGTAATTATCATTGAACTCCTTGGATTTCCACTATGCTAGTGAGAGAAAAATGCCAATGAAAATACAAAATAGACCATGCATTTTCAAGCGATAACATGACCAATGCAAAATTGAGGTGTTAAGGTTAGTCGTTAGGTAGTTAAACCCAACAGTGTCAAAATCAGATAGTTCAAACTGAACCAATCGATTCTAATCCATTTTAGGCCTAAACTGGTTAGGACCGATGGTATGAATCGATTATGTCCTAAACTAGTATTACCGTGGGCTACCCAATACTATGATGGGCCCGTAAACTATCGAATGTAATCCCATTATTGGTTGAATCAAGGTTAACTTAACTACTGTTGATCGAGTCAAGATTAACCTAACATTCCCCCCTTTAAAATTGACATGGGATAAACACCTACCCCCTCAAATTTTTTTAACTAGGTATCCAGGATTACAACATTACCCTTTAATTCAATCACCTAGGTCTACATATAGACCTTACATCAATGAACCACAAAATCAAGGATATGCATGCCTAAATTGGTCTTACACCCTGTTGACCACCCAAGTGTCAACGTCATGTACCATGAAGACATGTACCTTGTTCCATGACAAGGTTGAAGACCTATGGCTAAGCAGGGCAATTCTGCCCCCAAAACTTCTTTTTCTCTCTCTTCTTCTCCACGGAATGTTCGCTCCCCTCCATGGGAAATTTTGTAATGTAACATGTTAGCATGGATCAAGTTCTGTAATAATTTAGTGGCCTAGGACTTCATCATTAGGGAATTCCTTTCATCGAGTGTTTTTTTTTTCCTTCGGTAATTCATCTTGCTTTTCAGCAATTTTAATTACTTAAGTTTTTCACTCAATAATCCTCCAAAGTGGTGAAAGACGTTCTAATGATCGAGCCCAGTAGGTGGCTAAGGGATAGAAGTGTTGTAAATGACCATTCTAGACATCTCCTAGAGTCTCGCGGAATTTTGTTAGGTCTTGATAGGTATTTTTAATAATTAAAATTTCTCGTTAATTGGAAATTTTTAATTATATTTTATGTAAAATGTAAAAATTTGGTCCTTGGGGATTTTGTGTAGGGGTGTGGGTACTCAAATCAAATGGATTATGACCCCCTACACCCTTGGACCATGTTTCAGCTCATTTGGACAAGTTTTGTTAGATCAATGTCCATGAGGAGTCTAAGTCAGTCAAAAATCACCAAATAATTGGCTAAATTAAAAATGTAAAATTTTGCCTAAAGTTGTAAAACATGAGAAAAGGAGGAAAATTTGTTTCCTAAGTCATTTCTATGTAGTAGGAGATCAAATAAATCAAATCCCCCCTTTCCTACCTCTCATACAACTTAACTTTAGGCTCACCATCTCCATTGGATTGGCCATTTGGTGATGGGGACTGTTACCGTCCTTATACACACCTACCAACATGGAGAAGTCTCAAACCCACTTGGTGTGTCCTCGGAGGCACAAGCCTAAGTCCGGACCCACTATCACATCAATCCAGACTTCTTTCATCTAGGCTCACTCCTAGGGAAGCCAAGGGGGGTAGACCCTATTTAACTATGTTAAGTTTTAATTAATGATCATGAAGTCGTCCCCGACTTCAACCCCTTGTAGCCTCCCAAGTCACCCTTTTTGGTGGTAAAAGCAATATTAATTTGGGTGCCTGATTAGACTAGCCACTCGGTCCTTTTGCCCTTTCTTAGTTACCCAAGATCCACAGAAGTGGCAAGGGGAGGGAATACGGGGCATAAGGTGGGGCACAAATTCAATTACTTTCCGAAATAAATTATTCTAGCCTTCACAATATTGCAAGATTGGCATAGCCAAGCACAATACAAGGTGTGGACACAATAAACTTGAATGAAAATAGCTTGAAAGTAAAGTACAATAATACTAACCACACAACTTTGCCTTAAGGACAAAGGTGGGCAAAAAATAAATAACTTGCAACCTCACAACAAATGTGGAGGACAAGCCTACCGATTTTGTGCCAAGGTGGGTGAAAATAAAGAATAATTTAAATGAAAGAATTAATCTAGCCACACAACCTTCTCTTTATGGGAGAAGTGGGGCAAACAATGAAATGATAAATAGAAAATTAAATCTACTCTAGCCTTCACGATTTTGTGTGGATGGCTAGGCCAATCTCTTTGCAAGGTGTTGGCAAAATTAAATCTAAATTACAATATCAGATTTTTAACTTTAGGAAAAACAATGCAAGTCCAAGAGATTCTCTTGGGCTGCTTACAATGAAAAGGAAGATGAGAAGTGAAAGGGGGTTTGGTACCCAAACTCTTGGAGTGTTCCTTTAGTGTTTTGGGGCCAAATTTGAGCAACACTTCCCCTTCACCTGGCAAGAACCTGCATAAAACAGCAAGCTATGCTTGCTGGAAAATGCTACAAAACACTTTAAAATTTATTAATTTATGTTAGTACATAAACAGGAATTAAGAGGAAAAATCATGAACATAAAATGTAATTTAAAAGACTTTCCGATCATAAAATATGCTACAATGTAAGAGGAAAAGAGGAAGATAAGAACAAAAAATAAAATGAAGCTCTGGGTGGTTGAATGAGTGAATTTCCAGATCGGAAATTCACTCATCCAAACCCTTTAGTGACCTGCAAATGAGTATATTTTGCTACACAATGCAACAAGGAGGTGAGAGCATCTAATAAGCTTGTAAAATACTTTGCAAACTTGAGAGAAACACTCACTAAACTAATAGAAATACTACTACTAATTATTTCCAAACAAAATACTTTGCTTAGGTCTCCAAGTTAACTAGTGAAAGCAAAAGAATACAAAAATGGAATGCAGCAAATATCACCGCACAAAAACAAAATAAAAAGCACCAAGAAGATTCCCAATGCACACCATAGATCCTCCAAAGCTTCATTTTATTATTCAGAAAATGTTGTTGCAAATACTTGCAGCAAGAAAATGGGAGAAATTTGAGCAGCATAGACTTGCTCTGAAATTAGATGGAGAAAAGAGGAGGGGAGGCCTCTCTTTTAAGTGAGAAATTCAAGGTAAACCCCCTTGCATGTGCTACAAGTGGCAGCCATGCAAGAGGGGGCTCTCTTCAAGGGGGGCGCACCACATGAGGGAGGGGTGCACTTTAGGAGAGAGGGGTGAGTGTAAGGGATGTGGGAACCCCTTTCATGTCGTTTAAACCTCAATCCTAGCACCAAGGGGGGCGCCCAATGTGTGGGGCCCCTCTCCAATACTTCACTTCACCCTTTTGCCAAAGTTCAATGAGAGGGGGGCGCACTTCCCCTTAGGGGGACCCAACAAAAAGTTATAACTTGACTTGGGGGGGTCCTCTTCCACCTTAGAGTGCTTTTCTAACTTAGGAATGACTTTAGGAAGCATTTTCCCACCTTTTTTCCTGACTTTAGTTACTTTTACAAAATTTGGCTATTTTACCTTAGCCAATTAAATGTTGTCTTTTGACTGACTTGGACTCCTCATGGACAATGACTTAGAAAAACTTGTCCAATTGAGCTTAAACTTGCTCCAAGGGTGTAGGGGGTCATGAGCCATTTGATTTGAGTACTCATACCCTTATACAATATCCCCAAGGACCAAATTTTTACCTTTTACATCAAAAACAATTAAAATTTATCAATTTCTGGAAATTTTAATTATTAAAAAAAAATATCAAAACTTAATGAAATTCCGCAAGACTCGAGGAGATGTCTAGCATGGTCATATACAACACTTTTAAACCTTAGTCACCTACTGAGCTCGATCATTATAACATCTTTCACCATTTCGGAGGATTTTGTGAGTGAAGGATAATTAAAATTGCCTGGTAGGCAAGATTAATTACCTGAGGAAAAAAAACATTAGATGAAAGGACTTCCCTAATGATGAAGTCCTAGGAAACTAACCTAAAAAATGATCCGTGTTAACATATTACATTATTATCCCTCGCAGGGAAGCGCACATCCCAATTACAAAAGTTGAAGCAGAATTGTCCTGCTGAGCCAAGAGGTCTTCAAAACGTTTTGTACCACATGGTACATATCTTCATGGTACATGACATTGACCCCTAGTCGAAATAGGTGGTCAACAGGAACCACATGGGGGACCCATTCCACACCTTGGGTGACCCCTTGGGGCATTAGAAAGAGGTTTAAACTTAAGAGAGGGGTTTCTTCCCCCATTTTTGAGTTTCTTCTCCTAATGGGAGTTCCCCTCTCGCATGGTGCACCCCCCTTGAGTGAGCCTCCCTCTTTTGGGAGTGACACTTGGAAAGCATACAAGGGGGGTCCTCTCTCCCTCTTTCCCTTAAAAGGAACCCTCCTCTCCTCATTTTATAATCAACTTTTATTGTAACTTCATGCTGCCCAAATTTCTCCTCACTCTCTCTTGCTCTCCCATTCAATTTTTCTTTTGTATTCTTGCTGCAAATTTGCAACCTGTTGACCGCTGGGTTAACACAGAGGTCAACTCATTTCATGAAGACTATCTATGTCGAAGACAGCAGGGTTCTACTGGGTGTTTTTAAACACCAGCACTTATATTTTTGTAAACGGAATCTCCACACCCCTGCGAGGGTAATAATGTAATAATGTCTGCATGGATCATAGTTAGGTCAGGTACCTTGGATGTTGGCATCAGAGGAGTTCCTTGCATCGAGGTTTTTTAATCTCAGGGGATTAATGCGGCCTAACTAGTCGAGTTAATTTTCCGAAGTTTTTTCCCTCCCAGGCTTCCTCCAAAGTGGTGTAAGGCGCTCTGGTGATCACATACAATGAGTAACCTCTTAGGATGATTGTAAATGACCATGCAAGACAGTGTCTTGAGTCTTGAGAGATTCCGTCGAGTCTAAGTCAGTTTTTTTTAATTAATTAATTATTTAATTAATTAATTATTTTTGAGCTTAACATTGTAAAAACTTCGTCTTTGGGAGAAAGATAGGGGTATTTGTGCTCAAAATGAATG
>JASDQU010291688.1:1358-12376 GCA_032191745.1 Picea mariana
TTCCAAACCATGCATAGAACCATTTTCTTCTTCCTGGTTCCATATTGATTTCTCTTTAGAAGTCACTTCACTTTTAAATTATTCTTGAATTGATATCTCCATGCTCTTATGGAAATACCTTCACACCTTTGGAGTGCATCAACAATCCTCTACTATTCTAGATTTCCTTCCTGGAGTGTTGACATGCATTCCTATTAGCTTGATATCTATCTCATGATTTCTTCTTCCATTATCTTAGGATGTTCATGGACTTGACTCCATCCAAGATTTTTTTTCCTTGTCTACTTTGCATACTTGCCACCACATATTATGCTGATATTAATTTTCAGCATTCCCCTATTACTTGGATCCCTCTGATCCAATTCCTTCATGACCCAATTATATTTCCAGTCATGGTCTCTGAGTAACCTTGGATAGTTAACACCAACTTCTTTCTTGAAGCAATTTGGTTTAGCCTTTCCATGACTAATCATATCAGCACTGGTATTATCTTGATGAATTATTATTTTCTCTTAACTTGACCCATTTGATTTTTTCTTTTCAACCTGACTGGAAAATCAACTTCTTTCATGCCATAATTGATGACCTTCGTGCCATGCTTCCACTACGTACTTTGTTAGCAATAATGGAGGTGTTATCTCCAATTTGTAGAATTGTTCCTTGGAGATATTTTCACTTTTTCCATTCATACATCTCGTCCTTCTTTATCAAAATACTAGCATTCTGATATATATCAATCTGTGTAGATTAGATCTTCCCACTATGTACTTCTTGTGCAACGATCTCTTTTCTTTGAGCTAATTGCTCTTAGATCTTTGTTGGACCCTATCATAAAGTTTCCAGGTCTTCAGTACCTCTCCTAATGCAGGTCTGAACCAGACGAAACCCAAAGGCTTCCTTCCTAACCCCTTTTCCCTTCATTAACACAATTTTTGGGTGCTAACCCCTTTTCTTCAACCCTCAACTCGCATGTGACCACTATTGGAAACAAGTGCTAACCCAATAGGTGCCTACTCCGTGCTTAGGGACTTTGGGCTTCGAGGCTCCGAGACTTCGGATGATTCCATCTTTGCTCAACCCAAAACTCCAAAACCGTGAGTCTCTGCATACTTCCACATCACGTCGGTGACGTCATCGTGTCACTTTACTTCAGTGTAATAGAACTTTGGGGGTTTCTTCCTCCCATTCCTTCACTAGCCATTTCTTTCGGAGTGTCCCGTCTCCCTACTTCATGATTTGGCGCTACGTGTCCACTGGGGCCCATGGTTTCCGTGCTTGAACTAAAAGATACTGAAAAGTCACATCAAACTTTATACTTTTCAAATTGCGGGGACATGGGTCAATGGTTTTGGAGTAACCCACTGATCGTTCCACAATTGTCCCCATGTTGAAATGTACCCCTTCTGGGAAACTCTGGTTTGGATTGCAGGCCCTCCTTGTAGAATTATTTGACGTGCATCTTCAATCTCCGCAATGCCTCCCAACCATCGATCTTGATAGATTATGATCAAAGTTAATGCAGGCCCGATCCAACTAACTTCTTCTCCAAGTTTAACTACCTTGTGTCACCCGCCTGATTTGACCACGTGTCAGCTTCATGTGTCCTGCCACGTGGCACTCCTTGTTGCTTTCTCCCCGCTTTCGAAGTACGCGATCTGCTAACGTGTGTCTTCCACCGATCGATGACTATAAATTACTTCGACTCTTCAGGCTTTGAGAGTTTCAACCTCTCCACACCTGCTTTCTATCGAAGTGCTTTCACCCGAAGTTGATGATCTGTTGACACGTGTCTCCCATAGATCGATGGCTGTAATTCACTTCGGCTCTTCGGGATTTGGAAGTTTCAACCTCTCCACACTCGTTTTCTCCCAAAGTGATTTCACCCGAATTCCATGTATTTCTTCCATGTATACTCTCTCAGAGATCAATGGCATAGACAGACTCCGTTACTCTATGGATTTCCAAAGGAACTCATGGCTAACCACCTCACAACTTTTCAAGACCTGACGATCTGGGGTGAATATGTTTCCTCTTGAAGAAATCCTAGCCGTTAACTCATTAAACCTTGAGAGTTTCTCCCCCTTTGAATATTTCTTGCCGTTATCTCTCCTAGGCTTCATTTCTCGAACCCCTTTCTCCTTAGAGGGTTGCTTTGCAACTTAGTCGACTTTCAGTTCTGTGCACTCCTTGCAACAGATCTTCGTGTCCCTTCACGAGAAAACTCAAGCTATTTCTTTTGATCTTTTTGAGTCAAAGACTCTGTCGACGCACTCCTTGCAACTAGGGATGCTCTGAACCTCAAAATTTGTCCCTTTCGACAACAATTCACTCTGAAATATTTGTCTCGTTAACCACTAACATGGCCCATCTAGGCTCATTGTTGAAACCATGGCTCTGATACCATATTGCAACATCCCCAACCACCAACAGGCCGGGCAACGCCACTACTCGAACACTTCACTTAGCTCTGATACCAATTTGTAACGTCCCTCACCATCAACCCCTGCCGGGTAACGCTACCGAAGCAATCTTAACTTTGCCTTTACTGCTCTGATACCTATTTGTCACACCCCTGACCACCCAGGCCAGACCATGCTACTCATAGAAACAACAATTATCATATGCATATAAATATAAACATAAACATACAACATATTCTATTCATACATAGATTAATGCAGAAATAACAATAAAAACAAACATGCAGTACTCACAAGCAAAACCCATAATATAACAACATATACATGCAAAAATCATCAACCTAGCAAGTACAAATACACAACATGTAAATGAACATAGGAATGGGTACTTATCTTTCAATTGAAGTACACCAACTATGTGCAGACCTTCCATGAACCTCCCAGCCATAGACCACGCTGCTCATCACGCTCAAAAGTGGGTCACCCCTGAGCTAGGACTAAATTCCATCGGACAAGGGAATTATAGGGTTGGAAAGGACAACAAGAAGGATATTTTATCCTAGGAGCCACTTACGACCACCACCCACAAACCCTGTTTCCCCACACACCTGCTCCACCCCAGGAGGGTACACCTTCACTAATACAAGACCATCGACTACTACACCTCCCTTACCTTGGGCTTGATCAACAGGCTGGACTGAAAGTCTCGGAGTACTATAGCTACTATGGGACTCCCTCCAGGAGAAATCACTTCCCAACAAACTCTCTCACCTGGGAGAGTTGCTCACATGCCTGACAACCTGCTCCTTCAATTCAACTCTTATGTCAAACAGACACAGGTGATGTCAACAACAGAATCCAGGTAACACACAAGTGAAGTCAACCATAGAAAATGGGTATGGACACAGAATATGACAACAAACCAAGCTTAGCCAAAACAACGTTGGCAACAATCGCTAACCGCTATGACACAACACGACTCAGGAAAAATACAAGTTCATTGGGCTTCACAGGAATATGCAGGACAACTCTAGTGTCTGCAGGTTACACTGGGGTGTGCTTCAGTGAGGAGTATGGCTCTCTTCCAGGGTGGCTAACCTCACGAGAGTGCTGACACAATGGTGAAGTATCGTCAGTCGTGAGAATCGTGAGACTCGTGAATGAGATCCCCAACAACGAGTTGACTTTCCCACTTAAAACTGCATGCGCCCAGGTTGACACATGTCTCCCTGAAGCTGCATGAGCTCCATTTAACACTTGTCCCCTTTCCCTTAGGAACTTAGGACAACACAAATTATGTCAAACCTTAGCCTTTAGGAAATAATAATATAATATTATTCCTTTAGAGGTAAGCCCTCTAGCTTATTCTTAGACACTTAGCCCCTTCCCCACCTAGTGGAACTTAGTCCCCCATAACTCTTTCTTTGTGGAGGGTCTACAAGCAGTGATGTATAATTTTTATTAATGATTTTGCATAATTACATATACAAAACAGGCTCCTGGCCATAACATCCTAGGCTCTCTGGTCTAATCATCACACAAGCCTCCTAGCTTATTACAACTCGACTCACCAGCCTAACAAACATGTTTACAATTCATAATTACAACTGGGGCTCTATCGAGGGATATTATGGAGTAAATCACCCATGCAACATAATCTATGTTCCAAGTGTGATGGTTGGCGCCATTCACGAACCCAATGTAAACTGAAGACTCCAATGACATCTACCAATGAAGCATAATCACCATAAGCAAACCGAAACAAAAAGAAAATGAAATAAACAATGTCCTAAATACTACTGATGTATAATAATTATAAAGGGTAAAACACATGAGCATTGATGCTCAAGCATAATAACTCTTGAGATAGAGCCTATTTCTGGGCTTTGACAGCAAATGCCTTCATAATCAAATAATTTGTAAGCTCCCTTTCGAAGGGCATGCCTCACGATATAAGGACCATGCCAAATCAAGTTAAACTTGTCTGCCCCTAATGTATCCTTGTCTTGTTCGCAAACCAAAACAAGGTCTCCCTCCAAAAAGATCCTTGGGTAGATAGAATTATCGTATTGACTCTTGACATGCTTTTTGTGTGTCTCATTCATGGTGGCAACATCACGATGATGCTCGTCGATATGTTCGAGATGAACGAGACGTGATTTCAATTCAGTCATGTCCAGAAGAATCTCATCAACAATCTTTAACAAAGGAATTTCACATTCTATCAACATGATTGCTTCAACCCCGTGAACCAGTTGGAAAATTGAGAATCATGTAGCAGTCTTAAATGAGGTCCATTAAGCCCATAATGTTGGATAAAGCATCAGATGAAAATTTGATTTACTCGCATTGATAGTCCATTGAAGTATGGTCTTAAGAAACTTATTAATGGCCTCTACTTGACCATTTGCTTTTGGATAATAGGGAGATGAATGCTCCTGCTTGATACCCGATTTGGATGTGAACTTCGTCATCATTCGATTATGAAAGTGACTACCATGGTTAGTGAAAATATCTTTTGAAAATTCGAACATGGCGATGATATGATTGAATACAAATAATGTTGCATTCTCATTGTCATTGGCGAACATAGGCGTGGCCTTCACCCACTTCGTAAAGTAATGGACGACCATGATGATATAGTGATGCCCCCTAGCCAAAGGCGGGTGGCATGTTGTGAAATCAATCCTCCACTTAGTGAATGGACCAATGGTGATGACGAGAAATAATGGAGCAGGGTGCACTCACACCTTTCGAGAAAAGATCTAGCAAGTATGACGCCTTTTCATCACCTCAACACACTCTTTAAATATCGTCAGCCAAAAGTACCTGACGCACAATATTTTTTGGGGTGTCGCCAACCCAGATAGATGACCACCACATGCTCCATTGTGGCAACCATTAAGTACAACCTTTGGTTCTCCAAGAGTTCAGTAACGATGAATAATTGAATCGACCCCACGACGATACAAAGTGTCACCAATGATGAGGTAGTTCTTTGCCCGATGGTGAATCCGATGCTAATCATCTCATGAATAATGTGAAGAATTTTTTTTCTGTCTGGAGATTTACAAGGATATATCCATACCAAGGATCACTGGAAGTAATTAGGAAAATATACTTGTCTGGAAACGAGTCTGTAGTAACAATTTCCTCATCCTCCTAAGGAAACTCTAACATGAGTTCGATGAAGACCAACAATTTCTTGGACTTGGCAGACACAAAGTCCAAGTTGAACTCTTGTAATATGACAATCCATTTGTTATATTTCCCCCCAATTATACGTCGTGTGAGTATGTATTGAAATAGATTAATGTCAACGATCACAACAGTCTTACGTAACAAGATATAATGTCAAAGTCTCTGGATAATGTTAATGGTTGCCAAAGCCAGTTTCTGGATGTGCGAATAATTCAGTTCAAGACCCATCAAACCGCGATTGAGGTAATAGATGGCATGCTCTTGGAGGATATAATCTTTCTAAACTAACACCACGTCGACAGTGGATTTCGTTGCCGCGATGTACAACAATAAATCCTTGTTATAGTCCGGAGGACTTAGTAATTGGCCAAAAACAAGTGTGTTCTTGAGAACATTGAAGGATCGTTGCATGAACTCCTCCCAAAAAGAAGGGCCCCCATTCTTCAATAGACGCCTAAATCCCTTGGAGATGTCAACATAATTAATTATGAAGTGCCGAAGGAAATTAGATTTTCCTTGAAGACTTTGAAGTTGATGGATATTACGCGGGGAGGCAACTAAACTATTGCCTCAATCTTCAAAGGATCAACCATGATCCCCTTGTTGGAAACGATGAATCCCAACAGACACCCCGAAATGACACAAAAGATGCATATGTTTGGATTTAACCAAATGTGATAGTACATGCATATTTCAAAAATAATTCGAAGATGAGCTAGATGGTATACTCTCTTGCGAGAGTGAGTAACAACATAATCTAGATAAGCCTCAATGATATGCTTTAAATCATGAAAAGTGAATGACATGGCCCGCTAGAACATAACCCCAATGTTTTTAAGGCCAAAAGGCATTTTCTTGTACGCAAAAGTCCCCAAAGGCGATATAAACATAGTTTTATGTTGATCCTTGGGCAGGATCTGAATCTTATTGTAACCAGAAAATACATCCATAAACGAAAATATTTTGCTTCTCACACACTTGTTGATAATTTGATCAATAAATGGTGTGGGTAAGTTATCCTTTAGACATGCCTTGTTCAGATCATGTAAATCCATACAGACACGAATGTTTCCCTACTTCTTATCTACCATAAAAGGATTTGACACCCATTTGATAAGAGGAACCAGGTAGATGAAACCAGCCTTAGGCAGTTTCTCCACCTTTGCCTTAATTGTTGTCACCTTCCTTGGATTCACAGGTCACAACTTTTGTCGAACAAGCTTAGCACTCTCGTATGTTCTTATATCATGTTTAATAATACAAGGGTCTATGCCTGACATCTCCTCGTAAAAAAACATCATGAAACTCTTTAAATAAAGAGGTATACATGTGGATCTCTTCAGGAGAACAATTTGCACTGATAAACACATTTTACATGACACCAGGGGTCTTGGAAAATGTCAATTATAATAGTTTATGATATATTGGCCATGTTCCCCTCAACATAAACGTCATACTCAAAGTTGATCGAAAATCTCTTTTTTCAACTCGACTGACTTCTGGGAGGAAATAAGATCAATGATTCAAGTCCTCCTACGACCACTCTGACCTTGTCATTTCCTCAAGAATATCTTTGTCGGAAGGCAATACATTGTTAAGAAAATTGAGTGAATTTGAAGAATTCTGGGCCCAAACCAACTCTAGAAACGGATCCACCTCTTTCATTCATGAAGGAGCGAGATCAATATTTACTGTAGCTCATTGGATTACTCGATAAGCTATCTCAACTGCAGACAACGACATGGCCATATCGACATGCACAAGACCTTCAACCGATTCATACGGTGAGGGTAACACCCAGGGATCCTCAAAATATGTGGTTCAGAATGAACTCACTTACGTGATGGGGATCAAGGTAGCATCCCGAGGCATCACAAATATATGAAATAGGCATCGAGAAGTTAAATGTTCCCATTAACGAAGGATACATTTTGACACCAATGCTCTCTATTGTTTTCTAAGATTTTTCGATCAATGGGATCATATATATGGGATTCATCATGGAGTCAGAGTGGGTAAACGACATTTTGCCTATCGTGACGATCTTCCCTTCAAGAGGGAAGCACAAAACTCAGAAAATCGACGAGACAACAACTGTCATCACATATGTCCAACTCCTTCCTAGCAACAATTTGTAGTCGAGCACAGCATCAACCACTTCCACCTCTACATAAAAATCTTCCCCCCAAACTAGACAGGGAAGGAGGAAATGAGACCATGCGGTCTAAATGATTGTCCATCAAAAGTGGTTAACAACATGGGAGAAGGAGTGAGCTCAGGCAAGCCAATGGATTTCCAATAAGGCAACACCATTACACATGTTGAAGCACCTTAATCTATGATAGTTCTTCCAATAAGATGTTTGGAATACATACCATTGATTTGGAAGGAAACATGGTAAGGAAGACGAGGCTTGACATCTGTGGTATCAAACTTGATAACTTGCAAGCTCGAGGAGTTAGTAGCTCCTATTGCAGACAATAATGTACTTTGTTGCACAGGGCAACTCTGAATCACCTCTAGGGTCAACATCGCATAAGGCATCCTTGAGTAATTGGATTGTGCGATGAATGCTTGTACACACCTTTTAGTATGCTCGACATTATTTCCCCCCTAGGCTTCTTTATGTGAAGAGAATTACAGGGATCATAATTTTCCTTTATTTTGGATGTCGATTCATGATTTACCATAATTCCAGGTCCGGGTCAACACATTAACCTTTGTATTCTCCATGTTGATGATTTCCAATAAGGCAACACCATTACACATGTTGAAGCACCTTAATCTATGATAGTTCTTCCAATAAGATGTTTGGAATACATACCATTGATTTGGAAGGAAACATGGTAAGGAAGACGAGGCTTGACATCTGTGGTATCAAACTTGATAACTTGCAAGCTCGAGGAGTTAGTAGCTCCTATTGCAGACAATAATGTACTTTGTTGCACAGGGCAACTCTGAATCACCTCTAGGGTCAACATCGCATAAGGCATCCTTGAGTAATTGGATTGTGCGATGAATGCTTGTACACACCTTTTAGTATGCTCGACATTATTTCCCCCCTAGGCTTCTTTATGTGAAGAGAATTACAGGGATCATAATTTTCCTTTATTTTGGATGTCGATTCATGATTTACCATAATTCCAGGTCCGGGTCAACACATTAACCTTTGTATTCTCCATGTTGATGAACACCAAAGTGCCTTCCGACATGGGCACATTTTGGGTGCACCCTTGTGGATTTCCACTGGAAGATCTCATCATCATATTTTGTCCCTAGGGGAACATATTTTTTTAAAATAGCAAGATGGTGCTGCACGAATAGGCATTGAACCTCTTCCATCTTAGGGCATTGATGAGTAAGGTGACCATCTTTACAAAGCTTGCATGGAAACTTCACCTTTTTCTTTTCCTTTTTTAGCCCCCCGAACATTTGCATCAGATTTAATGTTCTTATTATTGTTTCCACCTACTTTCTCATCTTTTCTCTTTTTCTTCCCTTCAGGTTGTTGGTTACTTTTTTGGTTCTTCGATTGTGCAACATGTACATCTAATGATTGGATGGTGGAAATGGTTGAATTCATAGCTTGACGAGACACAAATGGATGAATTGTCATATGTTTTATCTAGTTCACAACTAGATCTACGATAGTGCTATTGACGCAACCATCAAAGCCATCAACGTGTGGTCCAGATTTTGATTTCGATGGGCCAGTACCTGGTTGCGGTGCATACGAAAATAGCTCGTAAAGGATACTAGAATGTGAAAATATCATATATAACTACTGGGCCCTAAAAATAGTCTCTTCCTTAGAGGGTACCCTTGACATATAAATATCCTTGGAGGATACCCATATGGATTCCATAAGAGAAAGTAGGGTTTCCCCCTACTAACATCCTTTGTGAAGGGAAATCCCCTTGCATTGGGTTGTTTTGACTCAGGAAGGGGTTTTCCCCTGACAACATCCCTTACAGAGGGTATGACCCTTGTAAGAGATTCCATTAACCTTGGAAGGGGTTTCCCCTTGCCGAAATTCCAGAGGAAGGGAAGCGATTGCTCCCAAACCCACGAAACAATGTGAAAGGGGTAGAAGAAGAAGGTACGTTGGAGTATTGGAAGCCTTTTCCCATAACACTACCCCATCCCATGAAGGGATTAAGGCCATAAGATGGGAAGGACCCACTCCCAAGAGAGGGGAATGATGAAAAGATATGCCCTTAATGTCAGACATTTGGGTTAGGTTGATGGATAGTTGGTTTTGATTGTTGGTTGTCATTGATGTCAAACATTGGAGAGTGATATTGTAGATTGATGTCAACCCTTGGAGCATGGATGATTTTATGGATGGAAATTTATTTTAAAATGTAGAATCCTTGGTGAATCTCACTAATCTCTCATATGACAACTATATATGTTTGGCGATATTTTTGTAAAAATATTCAAATTTCTAAGGATTTTATATAGTTTGTATAATTTTTTTTGCGATTTTTAAGGTAAAATAATTTTATCCTATAGAATTTGAACGAATCATTTTTGGAATAGCTAATCTTTTTTTGGGAAAAAACATGGAAAACTAGCCCATGAGCGAAATTTAGCCCCTAAAATCATCCCTGCCTTGGAGAAAGTCTGGTAGCAAATTTCGGTAGCACAAAGGTTTGGGTAATGGACCCAAGGTTGTTTCATGTATAATGGTATGAGTTTTAATATATATTGTTAGCAACATTATTTGTCTTGGGGCTCAAATACACCCAGGTCTACAGGTTACGCGGGAAGCACCCCAGCGCAAAGCGGGAGAATCTCTTTTCCGATCACTAGTCAAGCGAGCGGGCGAAGTGTTGGTTGTCAGCCGCCGAGATTCAACTGCAAAGCGAATCGACGATCATCGGGATTTTGGGGCTGCCGATTTGTCCAGGATTTAGCACGAAGCGTAGTGCCAATAGTTCAAGGCAAATCTGGATCGTCTGATCCAGTTGAGACAGGTGGCAATCAGTTGGCATTTTGGGGATTGGCGTCTCGAGAGACAAGGAGCCTCCCATTCTTTACAGCTAAAATCTCCGATCAGCAAAACGTCGAAAGCACCTTTGGAGCCAAGCCCACGGTCCTAGCACCATGTCACATCAAGCGAGCCTGTGAATGGGGGTAGCCCCCTTTATAATAACGAATGTTATCTGGGCTGTTCATCTGAAGGACGCGTGACGCACATCTGTGTCATGTCGACATTCGGGAGTTCGAGGGGTAAGCGCTCCTCGTCATTTCACCTCTCGAAACCTCGAATCCCAAAACGCCGAAAGTGCCCAGAATTAGGCTCATGGTTTTGGCACCTGGTCACAAAGGAGTAGACCTAAAGGAGGGGCGCTAATGTTTATCATTCAATGAGACGGGCCCCAAAGCACTGAG
>JASDQU010291693.1:0-14384 GCA_032191745.1 Picea mariana
TAGTGGTAGCAAATAGTTTAGTTTTCTGCAGCTATGTTAAATTTTGTTACTTTTATATACGGTTGGCTGAACTGGTTTCTCCTCAGGGAGCAGTTCAGTAACTACAACCGCTTGACTTAGTAAATGTATTCCTGAACCTGGTTCTGAGAAGGACTTTTATATAATACAAAAACTTGCATACAAAAAAAAAATATAAGTGTTATGAACCAAGTTCCTTGAAAATAATAAAAATTTAATGAATACAATCTATTTTAAATGGGAAACCTTCTTTTACAATATATCCAATTCAAAAGACAATATATGATGATCCTAAGATTAAGTCTCCTTGGTATATATATAGGAGACAAATGGTACAATTGTGATGAAATGGTACAATGAAAGGCTCTAGCTGACCTACTAATATAACAAATAAACTAATAATGAATGCTTATTAGGGACTTAACATAGCCCCTTCTTTAAAAAATATTTTTCCTCAAAGCTCACAATTGAGGGTGTTTCTTCATGAACTACTCATTTTCCCATGTAGCTTCTTCTAGAGGTATATTCTTCCACTTGATCAGGTATTTCATAATGGTTCTATTCTTCCATATTCTTTCCCAACCACAATTTTCACCCACTGAATGATAGATCTCTATGTTATTTATAGACATCATAACATGTCTCTAGCATTAAAAGAAGATAAAAATATATAGGTGTGCTAGCTCAAGAAAGAGTTATAATACCACTTATAATGTTATTTAACCCTTAGACTTGAAACACAAACTAGGTATACAAATATTATAAATGAAAAACACTATATATAAGAGATAAATAAGATGAAATATGAAAATTATACCCTTTTATTAAGATAATCAAAAGAAAGAAAGCATTATTCACTTACCTCTTAAGATGGGATGACCTTTTACTAAGAAAAGATCCAAATACAACAATACTCAAAAAAACATTCCATAACCTCCTAGCTCTTTAAATAGATTCTTAGTAGCAAAACCTTAACTACTTGTGGTCTTATAGTTAGTGAATACCAACTACCTAGTGGGTTTTATTTAATAAAGATGTCCCTTTTAGATTAAATAACTATCTACTACTATCTATAGGTCCCCATTTAAATATGATGGCCACATACATTAATTGACTAACTCCTAGGTATCCTAAAATAGGGAGGTTAGGGTAGGAACCTAATAAGTTGGATGTCATTGCAAAGTCCACCGACATAAACCTCAAGGAGCTTGTTATCCCTAAGACCCGTCACATGAGAAACTAGCCTCTTGTACTAGAGTGTGTATTCTTGGATACCTCATGTTTAGCATATTTTGGTGAGTTCACTGAAGTATTCACTTCCGCTCGCATAATCATATTCATTCATGAGTTTCTAGACAAATCATCCCAAGTGTAGAACTAGTCAAATGGTCTCTTGGTTTGTCACCACTAATACCATTGAAATGGTTGAGCATAATGATATAGGGAATCTAAAGGTCCCATATTATTTTATGGAACTTGGTGGAGAATAAAATATTTTTTATCGAAATTTCTAAGTATTGTATTAAAAATCATTAAAATTTCCTCCAAACACTAATTTGGAATGGGTAGGGGTTGAAACAGACCAAGAGGTTTAGTAACTTCCCCTTTATTGCATTGGTAAGTCCCATACTTTGAGAAAAATTTACAAGCACTACCCTTAAGACCATTTTAACAGAAGGCATGTTTGACTCTATGATATGTTAAAAAAAAATGGCTTGTTGTAGGTGAGCCATGCAACTGAAATCATTTTTTCTTATTGAAACTAGAATCTAGGCACAAAATTACAATTTTAAAATCTCAAAATGTCAGCATCCTAAGTGAAAATTTTGGGAGGGTGGGAGTCATCTAAAGTTTTTGTATCAACCACTATGTCAATTTGATAGCGTACAACATTTTCCTCACCTGTTTTATCCACACTGGTGAGAGCATAGAGATGACATATACATGGGGTGTATCTACATGTTGTCTACAGAGTGCATTAGACATAATGTTATCCTTTTCCTTTTTGTAGTTGACCTCATAATTATAACCTTGCATTTTTAATTGTGCACTTTTTATACTCTTTAGAGGAGGATCGTTGCTCCAAAAAATATTTAAGGCCATAATGATAAGACTCAACATTGAAATTTATGCCCAATACATATCAATTCCATTTGTTTACCGCATACAAGATGATAATATTTTGGATTTTGCAATATCTCTTCCTTTGAGGTTCTTACTTTCAAAGGAAATGGGTCTACCCTCCTTTAAGAAGATTGCATAAGTCTTATTCCCAAAGCATCACATTTAATGATGAATACTTTACTAAAATATATAGTGGCCAAAATAGGTGTGCATGTCATACCTTCCTTCAAAGTGACAAAAATATGGGTGGCCTCATTAGTCCACTAAAATGAATTCTTTTTTATAAGGGTTACGAGGGAGGTTTTAGTTTTGTCATAGTTGTGAAAAAATATTTTGTAGTATCTATCTAGGTCTAAGAACCTTGTTAATATTGTAATGTTTTGAGAGGTGGGACATGTTGTAATGGATTCAATATTCTGTGATCAAACATTGACCCTCTCTTAAGAAATTAAATTCCCTAAGTGGTCTATTTATTTATTTGTATAAATGCACATATTGATTCCTTGGAATATAATTGATTCACTTTTAATATTTGAATAACTATGTCTAGATGTGATATGTGATTAGGTTAGGTTTTACTATAAATCATAATTTCATAAAAAAACATTAGAACATACCTTTGCAAATACAACTCAAAATTTCAAGAATGATTTTAGGGGCTAAATTTCGCTCATGGGCTAATTTTCCATGGTTTTTCCAAAAAAAAGATTCACTATTTTAAAAATAATTCGCCCAAATTCTATAGGATAAAATGATTTTACCTTAAAAATCGCTAGAATTTTATAAAAAATGTATAAAATCCTTAGAAATTTGAATATTTTTACAAAAATATCGCCAATCATTTCTAGTTGACATATGAAGGATTTGTAAGATTCGCCAAAGTTTCTACATTTTAAAAGAAATGTCCATCCTTAAAATCATCCCTGAAGTCTCAAATACCTTATTAATAAGGCTTTGTAAATTAGGGAGGGAATTAATCAAGTTTAATGGCATAACCAAGAACTTATAGTGACCAACATGAGTTTTGAAGGTTGTTTTGGGAACATCCTCTTCTTGGATCACATTTGTTGATAATGAAATTGAAGATCAAGTTTGGAGAAGTAGGAAACCCCATGGAGTTCATTGATTAGGGAATATGAAACATTTATTTAATTATAATTTCATTTAATTCCTTGAAATTGATACACAATTGCCATAATCCATATTTATTCCATACCAAGACGACATATGTGGAAAAGGCACTACGACTGGGTTGAATGAATCTTCCATCCAATAATTCTTTAACCAAGTGCTTAATATCATTCTATTTCTTGTAAGGATAGAAATATGGATGGATATTATGAGGAATCCTCCTTGGAAGAAAGGAAATGTTTTCTCAGGGGAGGCTCTTGAAATACCTGAGCATGCTTATCCATGATTACTTTCAACTCCATGTGAGGAATATAAGAAGAATAATCATTGGAAATACTATAGATACATGCAATGACCCATCTAGACCCTTTTTCGAGAATATTTTTAGCATTTTTCCCATCCTATGAGAAGAAATCACCCGATTGGGAGGACTGTTTATCCCATTGAGAGTATGAGTGTGACCATGTTTTTAGTGACTACAAGAATAACATATCAAAATCCATAGAATTGATGCCAATACTGATAATCCATTGGACACCAGGAACCACATTAATTCCACCTAACCCAATAGCATACATGGGGGTGAAGAATTAATAATCAAACATGTTGAGTTTGACATTGTAACATAAGCCTCCACAAGAAATTATACTACCATTTTTAATCACGACCTAGAAATTTTTGATATGATATTGAAAGAATATAATTTGTGAAATAACTTATGGTCAATTAAGTTGTGGATGCTATCAAAATTGATGAGAACCATAATTTTCTACTTCTTGATATAGATTTCCAATTGTAATGTTCGTGAGGTGGTGAGACCATTGAGTGCATGTATGGAAATGCTAGGTACATTTGGTTCAACTAACATCATTTTTTCAATGGATTCCATTTAATCCTCAGTGTCGTCCACTTCGTCCTATTCCTCTTCTTAGTTATCTTCAAGGATGAAGAGGATAGGCCATTCAACACATTTGTTTTCCCTTGAGACCACTTATTGTTAGATCAAAAGAAAATACACTTAGCATGTCATTCTTCTACTTCTTTAAGAGTAAACTTTATTGTAGAATGTGTGGAGAAAATGGAAGCCTTGACTTTGTTAATATCAGGTCATGGAGAATGATAGACAAAAGGAAACTTGGCCTCAATCTATTGATCCAACTTGATAATTGTTGAGATTTCTTCAAACTGATGTGTTTTAACCTCAAGTTGGATGTCATTACAAAGTCCACCAATATAAATCTCAAAGAGATTGTAAACACTAAGACCCATAACATGAGTAGCTAGCCTCTTGTACTAGAGTGTGTAGTCCTAGACAATTCTTGTTTGATATATTTTGGTGAGTTCATTGAAGTAGTCATTTCCCCATACTGTAAGGTAGCTAGAGAGGTAGTAGGGGGTCCCAGAGGGCCCATAGTGATAATAGTGGAGGTCATTCAATGTAAGGTGGACTAGGTACACTATATTATTAAATAAATCCCACTATGGTAGTTAGATATAATAAATGGGTAGTTAGATATAATAAATGAAAGAGGACTTCTTAGAAGGTTATACTTCTAGAAGATTCCTCCTCTATAATGTTCTTAGGTGATGGTAGAACTATATAAAAATGTTCAAACAATGTAAGGGAATAGGAAGATAAATATTGTATTTGGAGTGGTAGCTCAATAGGACGATGCCGCCTCGAAGAGGCAAGTGAACATGAGAGGATCCCTTCCATAATATGATCCATTGTACGGTGTTGCCCTACCTCAAGGGTTTGATAATAATAAAGGAGATTTTGTATATTATTCTTGTATATCTGTTGTGGTGATTTTGTATTCAGTCTTTGGTTCTTAACTAGTGGTATCATAGCACTTTCCTTGGCAGACATTGTGGGCAAATATTTTTTATTTTTGCAGGTTTTTTTTTCGGAGAAAAGAAAAAAAGAGGGCTGCAAAATTCCATAAATTTTCAGCATATTTTTGTGCAATATTTGAAAAAAAATGTTGTATATATGATTTCCTCTCAGAAAAACACCCAATTTGAAAAAAAAAATTGTCCAAAACGGAGTCCGGGAAGTCAAGATATTGAAGTTTTAAAATCTGCAATTTTCAGGGTTTTTTCTGTGGACGGCGGCGCGATTTTTTATTTCTATAGCAGCTGGAGGCCGAATTTTTCCAAACAAATTATAGATCTGAGTTCCTCTCACAATTTCACCCAATTTCAAAAAAATAATCAGCCGAAATGGAGTCCGGGAAGTGAAGTTATGAGCATTTTAAATTAAGCAGTTTTTCAGGGTTTTTTCGGAAAACGCCGCGATTTTCTGCAATAAGTTATTGTTTTATTTTTTGGGTTTTTTCGTGACGGCTGCGGGACCAAAGAGTTCATAGGATCTCAGATGGCTATTTCCTCTCAAGCCCTCCAAGAAATTCTTGAAACATTCAAATCCCAATTGTATGACACATTGAATGATAAATTGTATGCCTTTGTAGATGGCCTCACAAACGGCTTCAATGATAGTTTTCGTAGTATTCAAAATTCATTGGATAACATGCAAGAGAGATTTCTTATGGTGGACATCAGGGATGAATATAATCAAGAAATATATTCTTGGTATGATCTCGAGGCCGATTGCGATGATTGGTATATGGATAGTTGTCATTTCTGGGATGACAACCACTTCCATATTTTATTTGATGACTCTACTCCACGTTTTGTAGAGAAAATCAATGTCCCACATCAGGAGCTAGTTACCAACGTCCAACCTGCATATTTTACAATGGTATTGTTCCTTCCAGATTCATCTTTGATCCTCTCCCACTATGTGGATGAATATTCTTATTTCGATCCACATGATAGGTGTCTGTATTGGGAGCATCATTTTCAGTTGGTTATTGGGTGTCGATATCTTCTGTGTGGAGTTCACATGAGCACTTAGACATGGGACCCTTGTTTACAATGGCCATTGGAATACTTCATCATGGTGGCTTTCCTTTCTACATGGTACCTTGGTTCTTTAGTCTTCTTCAGCATTATGGTCCACAATTATCCATGGGACCCTGGTATATGGTTGTACATCAAGCGTTGAGGACAACGCTTTCATAAGAGGGATGGAATGTAAGGTAGCTAGAGAGGTAGTAGGGGGTCCCAGAGGGCCCATAGTGATAATAATGGAGGTCATTCAATGTAAGGTGGACTAGGTCCACTATATTATTAAATAATACCCACTATGGTAGTTAGATATAATAAATGGGTAGTTAAATATAATAAATGAAAGAGGACTTCTTAGAAGGTTCTACTTCTAGAAGATTCCTCCTCTAGAATGTTCTTAGGTGATGGTAGCACTATATAAAGGTGTTCAAACAATGTAAGGGAACATGAAGAGAAATATTGTATTTGGAGCAGTAGCTCAATAGGAGGATGCCCCCTCGAAGAGGCAAGTGAACAAGAGAGGATCCCTTCCATAATATGATCCATTGTACGATGTTGCCCTACCTCAAGGGTTTGATAATAATAAAAGAGATTTTTCATATTGTTCTTGTATATCTGTTGTGGTGATTTTATATTCAGTCTTTGGTTCTTAACACATACATTATCAGATTGTGTCATGATTTCCTAGTCAAAATCATCCCAAGTGTAGAACTAGCCAAATAATATCTTTGTTTGCCACCAAAAGTACCATTGAAATGGTTGGGAATCAAGGTGTGGGGAATCTAAGGATACCATATTATTTGATGGAACTTGGTGGAGAATAAAATATTTTTCTAGTTGTGCCAATCATTTGTTCACATCAGTGCCATCAAACTTATTAATATCAATATTTTGAAATAACTTATGTCGCATCAAAAGGGAATCATTGAAATAAGAGAAGGAACTTGAGCCTAGATTAGACTCAGAACTAGGAGCAAATCCTAATTCTTGGACTTGTTTCAATATATTGAAGATATCATACACTTTTTTTTGGGTAGTTTCTTATGTTTAAATATTGGTTGTCATTGATGTCAACCCCTAAAGAAGTCTAGCAGCCCTAATGGTATGGTTATGGAACCTAGAGTTGAGCAAGGAAAAAGGTCGTGAAGGAAAATGTAAATGCAGGTAACCCCATTCATCGATGAATATTCCTCGTCATGTTGTTTCCGATGATATGTGGTATGCCACGTGGTTCCTCACGGTTGAGGAGTTATGGCCTTGTGAAGTTAAAATCCCCAAAGAATGGTTAAGAAACCCCTTGTTGGTTACAAGTCAATTAATGAAAGGGTAAAGTAGTTGTAACAAGAAAGTCTAGAAGCCCTAAAATTAAGGAAAGAGGTTACCTAGAAAAACAATATATACACCTCAATAAGTAATTCACAAGTACATTCACACATTCATTATATTGAATATATTCTTGTGAGTAAGTGATCTATTGACAAGTTTGCGACGACCAAATATGAGGTAGCTACAAGTGAGAAGTGTGGGAGTTTTGTGATCATAAAGGAGAGCTAGGGTTTTATGAGGAAACCATATTTTGGATGACCCACATGGGTCAGAAAACTAGTGTCCCGCGAGGAACCCCCATAGGTTTCCTAGTGCCTATCATGCAAGGCACCCCATGGGTTTCCTAGTGCCTGTCATGCAAGGCCCAACGTGACAAGAGGTCTTAGTCTCGCAAGGACAAGAAAGGATTGGGGGAAATGGTAGAGAAAGGTTGTTGATGTATAAGGAAAGGTTACAAGTCATCAATACTGTGTATCAGTTCAACTACAGAGGTAAAGGTATGTCTATGCACTTGTTTTGAAGGTTAATGGTATGGTGCATGCTTGAGGCATGTTTGGCATTGGCACTTGATTGAGGTACATCTTGAGGTACATCTTGAGTGAGGTATACTCTTGCAACTGATTTGATATATGGCATATCTTTGAGATTTTGGTATATGGTTGAGGTATACATTTGGTATATGGTGGTATATGGATGAGGGATATGCTTTTGGCATTTTAGGCACTTGATTGATGATGTTGTGCAGGTCTATACATGATTGGTGCTATGATCTATGGTACATTTTTTATATATGATTGATTCTCTAGTCTATAGTACATGACTGGATACATGATTAGCTACTCACCATTGATGTTATGGTATCTACATTTGGCATATATTATGGGACATGATTGATGCATGTTATACCACATTTGTTGGTACAAAATTGATGCATGGTATGGTATAGGTTTTGGTACAAAAAATGTTAATGATCAGTTATAGGTTGAAGGTACAGTGATAGATTGGATAGAGTGACAGGTTGACAGGTTGGACAATGAAAGGTTGATAGGATACAATTTGATGTGACAGTGACAATGATAGTGATAGTAGTAGTGACAATGGAAGTGATTGTGGTAGTGATAGTTTGGTCTACACTTATATTTTAGGGTGGTAGGATAGGGAAATGAAAGGGGGTTGTATCCTCCTTCCGGTTGGTGCTGGAAAACACTAGGAGTTGGAGCTTCCTTCAGCTTGGAGCTTGAGAATTAGGGGGTTGTAGCCTCCTTCTGGTTGGAGCCAGAGAATTCAAGGATTTGTAGATTCCTTCAAGTTGGAGCCTATAAATAGGGGGTTGTATCCTCCTTCCAGTTACAACTGGAGAGTTGGGAAGTTGGTGCTTCCATTGAATTTATTCTTTGATATATAAGAAAAGAATTATGTGGTTTTATCCCATTGGCTTTCCACCTAAATTTTGGTGTATTGTGTATGCACTGTTGATCTATACTACTGATGATATATTGAATGCTAATGATAAACTGCTGAACTTGAATACAATATATTGTGGTTAAAATTTTTATTAGTGTGAATACTGATTCACCTCCCTCTCAGTATTCCAACAATTGGTATCAGATTAGGTCCTTCAAGGAAAATTTTAACCACTAGAAGAAGATCATGGAAAGCACTAAGAATGGAATGTCAAAGTTTCATGGCCGAGACTATGATTTTTGAGAAGAAGGATGAAAACATTTATACAAGAACATGGATTTGATGTTTGGAAAGCAACAATAAATGAATACAAAGCACCTGCCACTCCCCCAACAAACAAGGATGGAAAGAAACTTGAAGAAGACAATTCGAAAGCCACTAATGTTATTTTGAATGGCTTGCACAAGTCAGTATATTTCAAAGTTATGAATTGTGACTCCGCAAAGGATATTTTGGATAAACCTCGAAATATCTACAAAGGAGATGCCAAAGTCAAAGGGGCCAAACTTCAAACTTATATAGATAAATTTGAACAACTGAAAATGAAGGAAGATGAAAATATTGCAGCCTCCTTTCTGTGGGTTGATGTTACACATTATTTTTATCATCTCTATGATCGTTAATGCTGTAAACCTATCTGTTGCCTTCAAAGGGGTCAGTGGCCTGAGTTCCTGAAGAAAGAAGAGAGAAGAACTTTTCCTGAGAAAAGAAGTTGCTTTCTCCTTTGTAAAAACCCTATTAAAGAGGATGTTCATAGGTTGCTATATAGGCAAGGTGCGAGAATGCCTGATTCTCATAGGCTGTACCATAGCTAGGTTGCGAGAGGTTCGCAGGTTGCTCTATAGGCAAGGTGCGAGAATGCTTACATGTGGGAAAAACGAGTGTTTTCTCGAATCTTTTAGAAGGAGAAACTTCCATGGTGAGGTGGCATTCGAATGGTTTGGATCTTACTCGCTTTCATGATTTAGTGGGATCATCCTAACCTTCTCACCTTATCCTCTTCAACTTATAAAAGGGGAGAAGCTCTCATGGAGAAAGTTAGCTTTTGGGATTAGCTAAGTTGGATTTCGCTTGGAATTATTAGCTTGGTTAGAGTGGTTTTGAGTTTTTCCTTTGTCAAGATAGATTGCGAATATTATCAGATCTGTGCTCTCGACATTCTTGGAGTGAAAGTGTGTGGGGAATGAAGGACAGTTGGAAGGGACCTTACGACANATCTCTCTTTCACATTTAATATGATACAGTAATATGATTCTTTCCTATAAAGCTTGTTGTGTTTTATTGTAAGATTCCTTGATCACATACATAGGTTTATATTGAGTTTATTCTATTGCTATCACTTTGGTTGGTTGTGTTCTTTTGTAGTTTCATCATTGTATGAGTGATGCAGGCGCGCTCGCAAGCACATCTACTCACAGGACCTTTCCTTCTGCCATGGCCCAAAGAACTCAAATGTTCTTCTATTTCCCTATCGGCAAATTTTCACCCACAGAAACTCTCCATGAGATCTCCCCTTTTTAATCGGAAAATTTGACTTCGCGACTTGGCGAGGTTAGGGGTTGAACATTGGACTCTCAGTTTCCCGACCCCGATCTGAGTCAATGCTGACCCTTTCCTGCTCCTATCGTGAATTCGACACTTGATATGTCAAAACAATCTTGCTATACCGACACCCGAACCCCGATATGTCGAACCTCCGATGCACTCACAGGTTGACCCTTCAACACCTGTAGTCCATCGACATTTCAGAGTTCACAAATTCGTGAATCCAAATGCATATGTTTCGGGAATTTCCTTTCCCCAAACTCCGAAATGATGCGCCACCTGTCCACTCACCGATTCCTGTGGCCCCACACTCCTTTAGATGTCGGGATATCGCGTTTCATGATATCGTGATTCCTGATGCAATGTTTCCCTTGTCTCCAGGACTCACNCGATGCCTTCTCGGGTTTTCCCTTCTGCTCACGAGGACTTAAACCCTATGCAACTCTTGTCAAATCGGACGGTTGACGGGTAACCGGGTGATAATCCAATGACTCACGATCCCTTGGAGCTGAACTCTGAGCACAGCCATAACCTCCCCACTTCTTTACAAGATCAGATGACTGGCGGGATTTCATAAATCCTCTCCACAAGATCCTGACCATTTGTCTCTTCCTCCTTGATGTTCCCAACAAAATGGTCCGATGATTCTTTCCCGTATTTAGCCACTTACGACACAACTCCAAATGCCTTCTAATCACTCGATGTGCACCAATGTCTTGTGCTACCTTCAATAGCTTCAAACGCTTTATCCCTCTTGATTTTTCTCATGACTTTGAGTCTCAAAGAGGGTCCTTGCATGCACTCCTTGCGACATATTTTCAAACACTTCAAGTGCTTGGATTCCTTCGACCCTACGCACACCTGCAACAACAGTCCTTCAATGCTTCACTCAGATTCACAACTGAGACTTTCCTTTGCCTGCGCACTCCTTGCATGGCTTCTGTAACCCAATTTCACTTCTGGGTGAACGAGAACAAGAGTTAAACTATCTGAGCCTTCTGTCAATGCACTCCTTGTGGACAACTTCAATTGCACTCCTTGCAGGAATTCTTGCTCAGATAGAGAAACAATTGAAACTCATTTCTTGTTCCCTTCTGTTAGCGTTCGGAAGTCACTCCTGGATTGCTAGCAGGAGCAGAGCCCGAAGCCAATCAGTTTTAATGTCCCGGTTTGTTTAAAAGGGTGATCAGACGGAAGGAAACTCAGAACAGTATCGTATCAACTTAGAGACCAGACCAGGCATGCATGAACGAATGAGGTCTTGATAAACTTCAAAAAGTGAGTCGTAATAAAGGGTGAGTAGGTGGAAGACTTGTACAAGAAGGGTGCAAGATCTATTACAGACATCCGGTTTGCAACAGATTGAAGAAGAAATGTATTCGAACACAAAATCCTTTTACATTCAAACACATATACTAGAGAATACAAGGATGCCACAACAAATCCTTTATCGTGACAAGATTGTTAAGTCCACGTGAATTCTTCACTGTGAACCCTCCAGCAAAGATGAAACAAAGATGGGAAGGAAAGGAAACTGTTTGTTAAAAACCAAGAAATCTCAAACACAGAGGCATAACCAGGAAACCAGAGTATTTGCTGAAACTTTACAGTCGGAAGCTTAGCTCTACCATCGATCGATACAAAAATGGAAAAAATGCCTACATATACTCAAAACAACAACAACAACAAGATCGAGAAAATGCATTGAAAGCTTTGCGTCTGCATGGCTTCTGACACTCTGTAGCTGCAATCTTTGAATAATCGTGCAACTTATGGAAGACGCGATCAATATTCTGACAGTTCATTCGGCGAATCGACATGCCTTTAATTAATTGCAGGATGTCCCCATTATGGCGGAGACGATGTCTAACCACCACCAACTGCTTCAATAACTGCTTCTTGGGATTCATAACGGCCAAACCAACTCAGCATCTCAGGATAGGGAATACTTCTCACGCNCTGAAACTTTACAGTTGGGAGCTTAGCTCTACCATCGATCGATACAAAAATGGAAAAAATGCCTACATATACTCAAAACAACAAAATCAACAAGATCGAGAAAATGCATTGAAAGCTTTGCGTCTGCATGGCTTCTGACACTTTGCAGCTGCAATCTTTGAATAATTGTGCAACTTATGGCATACGCGATCAGTATTCTGACAGTTCATTTGGTGAATCGACGTGCCTTTAATTAATTGCAGGATGTCCCCATTATGGCGGAGACGATGTCTAACCACCACCAACCGCTTCAATAAATTCTTCTTGGGATTGATAACGGCCAGACCAACTCAACATCTCGGGATAGGGAATACTTCTCGCGCTGCCCCCTGGAACAACCGAATAGCTTGAGGGACGGACATGAGGGCTAGCGCGAAGGACATGGTGTATGGTAGGAGTGATGGCGAGAAGTGAGAGTGATGACAGAGAGGGGTGACAGAGGATGATCCATGGCGGAAGACAACCAGGTTGATGGGGCGAAGACGGGAGAAACGGGCTCACCTTCGGGTGAGAAACTGATGTGAAAGGAACAGGACGTGTGGCAGGCGATGAGTGGGTGATGAGAAGAAGGGAAGGCCACGCGAGCCAGAGAGGAGGGATGAATGGGTGACACACGACAGCAGGGGAAAGGCGGGCAGAAGGATGACATGGTGGAAGGCGGGCCCATGCGGATTACGGAAAGAGCAGCTGAGAAGGTCGGGGCCGCACGAGAGCCGTTGATCTGGGCACCTCGATCGTGGTCGTCGGAAAGCTGCACATGGGGTCTCGGACCCCCCCCTCCGCTTAAAGGTAGAAAGGCGGGGGGGGGTTCGAAATGGTCTTCATCACCATTGATCCGGGCGCGCTCATCGAAACCGTCGGAGAGTTGCACCCCCGATCTCGGACCCCTCCCCCCCCCTCGCTTAAAGATTGGAAGGCAAGGGGGGTCCGAAATTTGCTGTGCGCCGTCGATCTGGGCGCGCAAATCTGGACCGCCCGGTCTTGCTCGCTGCTTACCACGGGCGCATTATCGCCCGAAACTTTGGACAAGTGGGTTTTAACCCATTCTTTTGTATTCTACCCCCTTAGCAAGAAATATCGCTAACACCTTCAGACTTCAAACCCAAACATGAAATCATATACTCAGCAATAAAGCAAATGCATAACAGGAAACAAACATTCATGAGCATATCATTTAACATCAATACACAGAGAACAAACACAAAACCATGGATTTGAATCAACTTCTTCTATTAATTCAAGATCTGTACATGGGTGTTCTTCCACAGCTCTCTGCTTCTCTTCTATGCTCTTCCTGTTTTCAATAATGTTACAATGCAAAAATGAGGGTGTCTATATCATGTTTCCCTCCTACTTTCTAAAACTGTCTAATCTAAGAATTAAATTCTATCTACCTATTTCATCTCAACATAAATGCCTCTATCTACTTCAGACGAGAGTGGGGCGCTCAAGGTCTGATCACAATATAAAATTGCACCTTCACTTAATGATCTCATTTATGTTCGGTGCATCAACTTCAAAGGAAAATTCAAAAATTTTGGCTAGGCTTGTCCAACTGTCTTTTGTCTTCCGTGCTGGCTCGCTTGATGTGGGCAATGCTCCTGCATCATACTCCCTCACTTGAAAAACTTCATGGGCTCCTATCCATGAGCTCCCACACGGTCTGTCCATGCTTCTAGATCTCTACTTCATTCTCCCAGCTGGCATCTTCCACTGGATGGTCCTTCCCCTTGACCAAATGTTCATAGTATTCTTTCCTCCTGGTCTCCTTGCTGACTCTCTTGTCCAGTATGCACTCCATCTGCGGTTTTTATGCAACTGGCATGTGCTTTTGCCACTGAACCTCTGACTATTCACCTTCTTCTCCT
>JASDQU010291696.1:567-11765 GCA_032191745.1 Picea mariana
TTCCTTTATTATTATCCAGCAAATGAAGGGATACAACCTACAACAAAACCCGCTATAACTTCCTCTTCTTTCTCTCACAGTCTCCTCTCTCAGAATACAATATTCACCATCATCCATAGCCGCAATACATTTCCCTCATAAAAGAGGGTTGCCTTCTAGGGCAAAAAACCTTAACATAATCTCTACCGTTAGATCTGCGACCTTATAATGAACGGTCCAGATTTACAATGAAATTACAATATACTTTTACAAGGCAATTTTTGCTTCGGGGGCTTTGCCCCCGAACCCCCGCTGGGGGCCCGCTTGCCCCCAGACCCCCCAGCCGGGGGGATGGACCCCCCGGACCCCACAGAGGGGGTACCCCCCCTCTGCACTCCCCCGCGTGGAAGAGTGTACATACTTCTGGGGTGTAAATACTTCATGGGGTATAAACACGGTTGAAAGCAAGGACCTCTGAATCAGGAAGATAATCAGGCTCCACAACCAACATTTTCTTCATTCTTATTTTCTAGCAACCTAGAGTGATTCTCTTCATTCTCGACAACTGATGCAGATGTTTCTGTCTCTTCAACATTCTTGATGAGCTTGACAATTTTACTTCTCAATGTGACAACTTCTTCTTCAAGCTTCTCAACCTCTTATTCTTTCTTCATTATCTGAGACTTCATAACTTCTTCTGTTCTCTTCGCTTCTTCAAGCTGGATTTTTAATGTGATTATTTCTTCTTCAAGTCCTTTCTCTTCTTGACCAAACTCTGCCTCAAGCTAGTTTAGATCGTTAGTTCTTTCCTTAAGATGACTTGTTAATATCTTCTCTCTCATTTCTGCTTCTTCCTTATGTGCTATTATGTTGGCTTCCAAATACTGCTTTTGATCTTCAATATTTTTTTGGATCTTTCTGGCTTCTTCTAGATGAGTTCTTAGGTTCTCAATGACATGTTGGGCTTCTTAAAAAATGTGAACACTTTCCTTTTGTTTAATCAATTCTTTCTTGATTGACTTGTTTTCTTCTCTTTCTTTTCTTAGTTCATCTAAAGCACTGATCAATTTTGATTCATAATTGTCTTCTATTTCAATTAGTWTTTTGGTCTCATTTCCTTCATGGCATTCCATTTCAAAATGTCTGCGTTTTTCACAATTAAAGCAAAACAACATACTTCTATTGATTATGTACTCTTCATTTTTTGAATCTATTTGACATGAGGAACATCTTTCTTCTTGWTTTGTACCTGCATCTTCTCTGACATTCTCTGAATCTGTGATGGGTGAAGAATAKATATTATGTAACTTATCCCAAAGTTCTTTAGCTAATGAACATTACCCACTTTGTCCTTTGCTGAATCATATAGTCCTTCCAAAATGAAATCCATTGCAATTTTGTTATTTCATTTCATCTCCTTATTTGATGTAGTCTTTGCTGTTTTTGAACTATCATATCATGTATTAACTGATTGTCAAATATCATACCCTCGTGCCTTTAACAATACTTTCATTCTTCCACTCCATATCTGATACTTTAAACCATTCTGTCCATTAAACAATGGTACTCCATTCTTAGAATAATCCATGATATCCTATCAGTGGTTAAAATGTTTCCCGAAGGAACCTGCTTTGATACCAATTGTTGGATAATTAAGAGTGGTGGGGGGGTGAATTAGTAATGAGCAAGTATACCAATTATTAATCCTTTAAACCACAATGTGTATTATTTTACTTATTCAACCATGTTCATCTGTTCATCATCAATATCTTACTGTATCATAAGCATTAACATTCATTAGTGCATAATAAACAATAACAAACACATCCACACAATGCATAGTACACCAATATTTACATGGAAACCCAATGCAGGAGAAAACCACATAATGGTTTTTTTATATGTTAAGAATTACATTCAAGGAAGGACCAATTTCCAATTCTCCAGCTACAACTGGAAGGAGGCTCTGACCCCCTAGTTTCTCAGGCTATAACCTCAGAGAAGCTCCAACTCCCCAATTCTCTGGCTACAACTAGAAGGAGGCTACAACCCCCTATATTCTTCGGCTACAACTGGAAGGTGGCTACAACCACCTATCCTTGCCCCATCCAACCACCCTGAAATATAAGTACAATGATGGAACCACTGTCACACTGTCACTGTGAGATATACTGCTGTAAACCTGTACCAATCTATGCCATTGACTTGTAATCAACCTCTACCACTGCCCTATCACCAACATGTACCTGTTCCTTTCCTGTACCAACAAAACTAAATACACCAACAACATGTACCAGTACTCTCCTCAATATATCAAATCTGATAACATAGATATCATACCCAAAATCACAAGAATATCACTCAAACCATGTGCCAACAATGCACATCAATCATGTACATCAACATTATACAAAGATAACCAACAATATGTACCAATCAAGTATCAACAACAATCCAAACTATGCCTCAACAAGATGTATCAAGATCACCATGTACTTCAAGTATGTATCTCATCCATGTACCCAATCATATACCTCTACCATATATCAATAACATACACAAAGATAACCAACAAGATACCTCTAGTAATGCACCATACTCTCCATAAATCAAATACCATAAATCCTCACATCAACCATGTGCCACAACCTCACTGTTATACAACCTCTATCTATACCAATAACTTCAGCAACATACCTCAATCAAAAGCCCTCAAACATGAACCAATACTAAACTTCAGTAGATCTGCTTCAGATCAAATCTACAACAAGCCCTAAACTTCCAAGAGGGCATCCAACATATTTACAAGGCAAAGCCTCAACCAGATTCATAGATTCAACACTACACATATGAAAACCATACATTTTTCTTCTTGTAGTGTTCTGTTGCCGCGGTTTTGCTGCTGTGAATCTACTACCGTGATTTTTCTGCCACACTTTTTTTTGCCGCGATTTTTTTGCTGCACTTTTCTTGCCGCGATTTTTCCGCCGCACTTTTCTTGCCATGATTTTTTTGCCGCACTTTTCCCGCATCGATTTTTCTGCCACACTTTTCCTGCTGCAATTTTTCTGCCGCATTTTTCCTCTATCTATAATACCTGCCCAAATAACCTTTCACAAAATAGATATTCAATGATATTCAATATGTGCTAATGGGAGACTCTTTCTCTCTTATTTATACTCTCCAAGTAGCTTCCTATAGAAGTATCAGACTTTGTCCACTTAACCACTTTGTCCACTTAGCCACTTTGTCCATTTAACCACTTTGTCCCATTTAGCCATTTTTTCCACTTAACTTAACCACTTTCCACAAATAGTAAGTTCTCCACTTCTAGTTGCAACTAACTTTAATATTTATTTATTTCTTTTGCAACCACTTCGAATTATCCATAAATAGTAAACTCACCACTTCTTGTTGCAACCAATTTATCAACCACTTTGACTACTTTATTATTTAAATAATTTATCTTTACTCACAAATTCTTGTTGCAACTAACTTTTCTATAATTAGTCAATTCATAACTTCTTTGCCCTTAACTAACTTCTTGTTGTTGCAACCACTTTATTATTTAATTTATTTCTTGGTCAACCACTTTGACTATTCATTCTTCTCATCACAATTACTTTACCATAATTACCAAACTCATAAATTCTTGTTGCAACTAATTTATTTTTAATTGTTTTCTTAATGAAACAACTATACCCATGATTAACTCCTAGTTACCATCAATTTGACCAATAGACTTCTTCTAGGAGCTTCTAGAATAATTGACTTCTTTGACCTTCTAGGAGCTTCTAGATAACTCATGAGGGTTCTCCAACTTCTTATGGCCATAACTCTCTAACCGTGAGGAGTTATGTGATGTTCCACATATCACCATAAATGGAATGACATATAATATCCATCTATAGTAGTCTTACCTGTAAATTCACTAATCTTTATGCCTTTATACCTCAAACAGACTTGGGTCCCTTACCCATGCCTTTGTGCTACTAGAATTCGCCACCGAAATTCTCCAAGGGTTGACATCAATCACTGAGGGTTGACATCAATGTACACTATCACTCTCCAAGGGTTGACATCAATGTACAATATCACTCTCCAAGGGTTAACATCAATGACAACCAACAATCTAGACCAATTGTCCATCAACCTAAGCCAACTTTCTGACACCCTAGTCTTGTGGTTTACCCTAAAATTATGTGGACAAACTATTTTGGAGACATTTTGTATAGCTGTTTTTAAGTTTCTGTGGTGAGGAGTTTCACATATGTTTTTCGGATAATCCACAGTTGGTATCATTTCGTCGTCGACTTTTCGAATCCGAAACAGGATTCATCATCAGGACTAATCGTCGAGTTAGAGCTAGCTGATCGTCATCAATTAATACTATAAATGCAGGACAATTAAAAGTTATTTAAACTACGTCGGCTGTCTTTATTTTCAGAAAATAATTTAATTTAATTTAATAAAAGAGACTTAATATTAATGGGATTTAAATCAGGGTTTTGCGAATAATAGCTAGTGTGTATAAGTATAAAAACTAGGTTAAATGAGGCTTTATATTATTTGTTTAGGGTTTTAGGTAATTTGTTTGGTTTTACTCTTACTTAGTTATTTAATAGTAGTGGTTTTCTTTTAGTTATTTATTTGTTTTTAGGGTTTAGTTAATTAGGTTTTACTATTAATTAATTATTTAGTAGTGTTAGTGTAATTGTAGTGGGGTTATTAGTGGTTTATCTTAATAACATAGGATAACATATGTGTATTAATATTGAGGATTACCTATTTAGTTATTTTATTTAAGCACTTTGTTTTAGTTATATTTAGTTAATAGAATTGATAGTGTTATTAGTTAGTGGTAATAATATCTATTGAGGGTATTAGGGTTTGTAAAGGATTAGGGTTAAAATAGTGTTATAAGTTAGTGGTAATAATTATTTGTTTAGGGTTTTAGGTAATTTGTTAGGTTTTACTCTTACTTAGTTATTTAATAGTAGTGGTTTTCTTTTATTTATTTATTTGTTTTTAGGGTTTAGTTAATTAGGTTTTACTTTTAATTAAGTATTTAGTAGTGTTAGTGTAATAGTAATGGGGTTATTAGTGGTTTATCTTAATAACATAGGATAACATATGTGTATTAATATAGGACTACCTATTTAGTTATTTTATTTAAGCCCTTGGTTTTAGTTATATTTAGTTAATAGAATTGATAGTGTTATAAGTTAGTGGTAATAATATCTAGTGAGGGTATTAGGGTTTGTAAAAGGATTAGGGTCTAAAATAATAAGTGTATTGTCTAGTGAGGGTATTAGGGTGTGTAAAGGATTAGGGTTTAATTAAAAAAGTGTGTAGTGACAAGTTTTTAATAAGAATTTTAATAGTAGTATTAGGGCTGGATAGACCCCTAACATAATGTTATGAGGAAAATCTCTCTATGGCTAGGGTAAACCACAACAGACAGGTATGACCACATAAATCAACTCTTTCCCATAAACATGCTATATAAACCAATCTGCAAGTGAGATAAGAAAGGGACCTACCTCGCCCAGATGTTTGATGATGTCCACCGTTGAGCACTTTGACCCAAATCTTTATACCTGCAACAAGTTCTCAACAATCAAGCGAAGCAAGCACATAGTGATAATATAAAAGCTTAACACATTAGATAGCATAATCCATTAATATACAAAACAAGCATGCCCATGGATAATAACTCATATATTTGCAAGATATCAATTGGACGGGAAATGAGTATTTCTATTAATAAATGATCAGCAGAAGTGAAAACATTACAGACTTCCATGTCGACACGATTCATAATCGAGAAACCAAGTTCCTTCCAGCTGGGCCTCCACCACTTCAATCCTCCGCTAAAGGCAAGCTCATATAAGGGAGACAAAGACGTTCTGCATAAATAAGGGAAGATCTTGGGGGTTGAACATTGTGTTCAGACTTAAAGGACAGAGGGATGCAGACTCAATATGAAGTAATAATTTCTCTAGAGTAACTTTGCTCTCAAAGTTGAATTCTCTCTCTCCTTTTCCATAGCTCGTAATTGGCTTCTTTATAGCCTTCAAAATGCAATTGAAGGGCCGAGTCAGAACGTTTCCAGTATATGGAAGGCCAAGGATCATAGATCTCCTGTCATGACATGGAAACCCGACATTTAATTTTGCTTTTCTAGCACAAATCCCGATGTACATGGGCTGTAGTGGAGCAGCCTGCGTATACGCTTGTTGTATAGGGTGCAAGATGCATACAAGTGGAAAATTTTTATATTTTTGTCTCTGGATTTATCAATCAGGGAAAGTGAGTTTGCATAGGGAAATGGAGTAAGGCCCTGTCTGCAAGATTGCATAGGGTGAGGCAAATCTTCTTCTAACACAAAACTCTCCCATTGTGAGAAGTATTGGGTTGAAATTTTCGCTACTCTTGGTGATTTAGGTCTTTCTCTCTTGTGGAATTTCCTTTGATGAATGTCTCTTGGTGAATGGATGAAGAGGAGTGATGCACACCCCCCTAAAGGCTTGTTCTCTTTACTCGTGGATGAATGTTGCATGGTAACTAGGGTTTGATATCTCATTTTATTTGATTAGGTAGGGAAAAATATGCATATGCTATTTATTTCTTGCTTATTTTGGTTATTGTTGGTGGAAACCCTAGGGAGGAGTATGCTAGATACACCCTCTATCATTGCTTCATCTCTTTGTTAAAGTTTTAAGTCTTTCTTTTTTGCAAAGGTTGCTAGGACGAATACGAGTGTGTATACCCTCCTAGATTTACCCTAAGTTTGGTTGGCATACCCTAGGGAGTAAGAGGGTTTACATCCCTAGGGTTGTTCTTGGTATAAATTGTGCTTTAAGGACCCCATTCACCCAATTTTAAAGGCACTAATCTGAATATTCTTGAATTGGAGAAATAAAATATTGCATTGGGAAACGTGATTAATTGACGTATTGACTTTTTGCAACTTGGGTTTTGTTCCTTGTGCTTAGAGCACCTCTCATCCACTAGGGCATCCCCATAAAAGTGCATTTCTTGTTTCTATTACAAACTTACATCTTCAGCCATTAGGGTTGCAGAAACCCTAATATAATTGCTTCAATAACTCTCAAATCAACCACTGAAAATTTCCCAAAGTTTGCACACTTACACTACTTGGTCTAGCGCACGTTTTGGAAAAGTTTGGAGGAGTTTTAGTGGTTGATTTTCTTGCTGTAATAAGTTGTTTGTTACAGAAATAAGGCTGATATATATTGCTGCAGAAGTGTTTACAACAACCTTATCTTTTCATGCTAATATCTTGGTCATTGAATCTTGAGTTTCACTACTGTTTAGCTAGTCCATCTCTTGCATCTTTCACTTGATTTCTATCACTTATTTAGCAGCTTATTGTGTCATCTCATTGCTGATATATATTGTTACTAACAGCTGTAATTAGGAACAACAATCTTAACTTGCTTGTCCAATTGATTATATTGCATCATATACTTGGTTTTCTTGTTTCTTGGACATGTACTTCACTATTTGTAGGTCACTCAACACATTGGGCAACCCTTGGACCTTCCTAAGACTCTTTCCAAAGACCCTCATATCATATAGAATTGACCTTTAGGGACATCCTCTTAATATTCATCCTTTTCCATCTCATTCCCCCTAGGGTCACCGAGATTCCCCCCTTGAGGTGTCTACCTCACATCTAAAGTGATGGGAACACCTGCCTAAGGTGACAGTGGGTAGTTTCCCTCCTAGTCTTCGCCAATTGGTGGTTGGGTCAGGCTTTGCCCAACCTACAACTTGTGCGATAACAAGGTCGACGTCCCAAAAATTAACATCTTTTGTTGGACAACCTCTCATGGGAAAATATTAACAGGGGATAATTTAGTCAAAAGATGATTTTTTGGGCCCTACATGTGCACTCTTTGCAAAGAGTCGTCTGACACTATCACCCATGTTTTTTTGGAGTGTCATATTTCTTGGTTGGTGTGGCAGACAACTCTCTAGGATCTGTATTTATGAGTGAGATGGCCCCCATCCATAAGAAATCTATTCAGCTGATGGAAGTACTTCTATAATGGAACACTCTAGCAAAAGTCGATCTTTAAATAAATATGGTTAGCCCTCCCCAAATATATCTGTTGGAAAATTTGGCTGGCCTAAAACAGAGAAGTCTTTGCTAGAGAGAAAGTCATTCCATCCTCGGTGGAAAACAAGGCACTAAGACTTCTTTTAGAAAATTTAAGTAATCAGAAGAAACTCCTTGATCCTCCTTAATGCTTGGATAGAAACGAAGAAGCGTGGTTCAAACAATTCTCCTTTCCTACCCTTTTGGAATCTCCTTCCCCTCATAGGCCCTCTCGACAACTTCATTTGCCCCCCTTTGAATTCCTTCAGTGGAAACACTATCTAAATCAACATAGCCTTTGTTTTGATGGAGCTTCAAAAGGAGACCCCGGGGTGGTAGATCTAGGAGGGGTGCTTCATGACCCAGGAGGGACTTTGGATTATACCTATGCATGGAGCATAGGTCACTCTTCGAATAACCAAGCAAAAGCATATGCTTTGTTACAGGGATTGAAGTTTTTAAAGGCTCAAGGTATTACTTCTCTCATGGTGGTTGGGGACTCTAAATTGATAATCAAACATGCAAGATTCTCTTCTCTTACAAAGAAAATACATCTTCGATCCATTCTTACAAGAATTCACAAGGAATCCCCACTCCTTGACACAATCAAATTTTTCCATGTGTTAAGAGACAATAACTAGGAGGCTGAAAGACAAGCCAATCAGACCATCAGACTTTAGGAATGAGTTCTTTCGGTAAATGAAATACAAACCCCAAAAATAATCCCATGAGCTCACAAATTCCATCAACATTTTTGGCAAGGGGAAGACCTTGGCTCTTCTCTCTCTTTGAAGGGTTAGGTTCACATGATTCCAATAGTTGTAAAAATAAAATCTTATTTAAAAAAGGGAGGTCCCCCCCCAGGAACTCATTGCATACTGCATGGTTATTAAAATCATATTTATTGAAGCAACTGTCAACCCATCAAATCAAGTCCCTTGACGCTTGCCTAACGTGTGCTCCCACGAGCTTGTTATATCATCACTCGACAGGATCAGTCTTTTCCTCAAACTCAACGTCTGTTTCCCCTGCAATGTGGGATGATCATGGGTGTATGTAGATTTTCCATAGCTTCTAGTCACGATTTCAGAAGGTGGAGAACAGGGGATGGAGATATAGCTCATGTGTGGGAGATTGTTTATGCCAGGGATGGACTCTTTTCGGTTTGGTTCTCTTGTTTGGGTGAGGAAGATTTCCACATGTTCTGCTCCTCTGTATTGGTCATTTCATCCCAAGTGTAGTTCCCCCTTGTGCATCCCGGTGAATTCAAGTGATCGTGGCAAGGTATGGCAACCAAGAATTCGGTGCGATGGGCCCAAAAAGTAGAGCAACTAGAAGATGAATTAGAATACACCAAAAACATTGTGTTTTCACTGCAAATCCAATATAATGGACTCTTGAACCAAATGCTCATTGTGTTGGAAGAATCAATGAACCAAAGGCAAACAATTTTGTAGCTACAAGATGAATGCACCGCCCTACGTCAACAATTGGAAGATGTTCGAGGTAGACACTAGCAAATTTTGGAACCACCAATTGATAATCGAGGTTCGGGGAATTCAGGGGCAACTTCTTCTCCAACAATAGTTCTAGTTCAGTTCGACTTGAATGGCCAAGCGCTAGACATGGGACAATGGCATCAATTATAACCTACCAGTTACGGTTTTTTTTAAATGTTTCATTTTTGCTTATATATTGTGCATATATTACAAACTGTACACAAGCAAGAATTATGGATGTAAGCACTATGGGAAAATGGTATTGATGTTATCAATAGCTTTAGTGGCCCCTCAACAAGGTATTTTGCTAGTATAGTATCAAATTTTGGACTGGTTTTACTTCTCAGACGCTTCCCAACGTTGTTTTCATATCAATAAAACCCCCCCCCTCTCTTTGTTAAAAAAAAATCAAATTCAAGATACTTATTGTAAACCTAAATTTTTGTTTTCATTCTAATTTTTTTTTACGTACATTACACATTTCATCCTACTGAAGGATGGAAAATATTATTCCGGGTATAATTTATCTAAATTCTCAATGTCAACTATGTAGCTATATTTTTGAATCTTAACTTTTCAACCAAACCTTGAGAGTATTACATGTGAGCTTCTCTTCCATACTAGTTTTCACTTCCATCAAATGTGATATTATGGTGTTTTCCTCTAAAGATCCCATTTATATGATATGGTGTTTTCCTCTAAAGATCCCATATGTATGATATAGTTAGTCATGTAAAACTCCTTGTTTCGATCTTCCTTATCTTCATCAAGCATAGTTGGCTCAAAGAGTTTTGGCTTCTTTACATTAATCTTAATACTTGGTGAATGCTTAAACATGGCTATCAATCTAACACAAGGGATTTGTCCATCCTCAATTTATAAAAAAAAAGCATGTCAAATTGGTCTTAGTTTTAGGTTATTACCATTGAACCATAGTTTTATGTTATTCCCCTCAAACCACTCCATAATGAAGCCACACCAAACTTTGACTTTGAACTTTAGATAGTCTTGGTGTTTATCATGTTGATTTATGTCATGACGTCTTCTTAGTCTTCTACAATGTTTTCTGCACATGTTGATATATTATTGGATTGTAATCAACAAAATGTTCAGTCTATGAATGAAAATTTCTTCTCTTTAGGTCACTATCAATGTTCTCTATGCTACAAGTTTGAAGGGTGCTTGAGGTATTAACAAAAAAAATGTCACAAATGATGGTTTATTGATAAAATTTTATATAGCTTGATTCTATTTTTTTAATCGAAACAAAAGATTTTATTCATTAAAAGGATGTTGCATCGAATCTAGCAATGATTACATACAAAATTCCACATTTTGTTCCAAGACTAAGCATAGTTCTAATATAGCTACCATAATCTCCAAAGCAAACAAAAATTCCAATTATTTCTGTAAGTAACTTGCTTTACAAATTTATATCAAAAAATAACAACTCTAAAAAACATTCAAAGCCATTCAAGGAGGTGTACTATCTTGAGATTCTTGCCTATTCCTCCATGGGATCGTGATTCTGACCCATTGTTTCATCTTCCTTGAAATTTGTTTGCAATGAATTTGCAGAACCATGATTGTCG
>JASDQU010291697.1:0-14416 GCA_032191745.1 Picea mariana
CAAATGAAAGTTGTCAACAAGTGTTTGGAAACATATCTGAGGTGTTTTCCCTCTGAAAAAAAACATCAGTGGGCTCAATGGTTACCCCTAGCCAAATGGTGGTACAACACTTCCTACCATACAGCTACTCGCATGACTCTTTTTGAAGCGGTATATGGACAGAAGCCACCTTCAGTTCTCTCATACTTACCGGGTACCTAGAAGGTCCAGGCATTTGACCAAACACTTACAGTTCGAGAGGATATTCTTCGTACCCTTAAAGAGAACTTGGTCATGGTGTTGGGGTTCAGGTATGAACAATTTATTCACCCTTTTCCTACATTAATTTATCAATCCGGGTGCGTATCCTTTCAAGGTAGCATGCAAGGTATATGCAGGGGTAAGAGTACAATTCGTTCTGGAAAAGGGTTTACAATTTAAGATCCAAAAAATTACTATCAACTGGATTAACTACAACTTCTGAAAGGTACTCATAAGAATCATACGCTGTAATAGCAAGCATAAGCTAAGAAATAACACTGTAACAACAAGCATAAACTACCAAATAACGTACTGTAACAACAAGCATAAACTACTAAATAACACACTGTAACAACAATCATAAAACTGATAAATAACACACAGGCAGACGCATCACCTAATCAGAAGAGCGGGCCCAACTCTCTGATTAGGGCTGCGTTGGTTACAGTGAAGATGAAGACAACAAAATAGGTAATGCTTTATAAATCTGAAAAAGGTTATTACAATCTCAATGGGGACATCCCCAGTTACAGGAATAAACTGTCTTTTATACATCAAAAGGGAGAACAACTTCTTCCCCAAAAACATGGTAACCGTATCCCCAAAAATATGCATTAGTTGGAATGGCACCAGTACCAGATGGACAAGATCAACGAAATGCCCAAGATGGTTCAAGGATCTATGACTCCAGCTGCATGGCCTCCTTTTGGCTTGGTCGTTGCTGTTCTCAAAACAACTGAACAACAGATCTGCCACGGGATGCTGAGGCCTTGATTCCTGTTCTCCAAAAGTTTTGGTCAAACATCGTTTTAGTGCTGCGAATAGGTAAAACTCCGTGATTTCACTTCATTAATAAAATATTCCAATAGACAGGGTAGGGGTATTTACCTCACGGTTTTAGCACAACAAACATAGGTAAATAAGTGTAAAAAGGTCAAAAAGGTAATGGAAATGCGACAGAAAGATAGCCCGATTTGGTGCCCAACATCTCCCCCCAACTAGCCTTCTGCATGCCCTCATGTAGTTCGCCGCTTCCATAGGTCTGGGTTTGGCTGACTGTGGGCTTCCTGAAAATGGGCAAGATCATATTCTTCGGCCATCTCTATTCCTGGAACTTTAAAACCATCTAAGAGGTGGATGTCTTCCCACCAATCTTCTGGGACGATATATGTTGGAGTGTAATCTTCTACTGGCAACCAAATAGTGGGAAATTGAAACTGGAGTCCCATCCATCAAATCACGCTTGTTCGGACACATGCCACATATCTGGGCACTCTGGGGAGCACCCTTGCAAAATTTGGTTCCCTAAAAGGTTCCCTGTTTCGGACAGCTGTAGGTCTCATCATCCACCTTTTCTGACAGCAATCAAGGGCTTCTTCATGAAATGTGACTATTTTCTTAACGCAAAGATCAAGGCACCAATTTTGTGTCCTCAACATTTTGTCTCTATTCGCCTCGATTCCCAAAAAGGTGTTGTGTTTATTGAACATGGTGACTGCCCTTTCGGGTTCTCCTCTTACCATAAATGGCTTTGTAACCTGATTAGATTCAAATGTGTTAAAAGCCTTCTGCCATTTGATCTAGTTGAAAGTGTAAGAGGTGAGGGCCCTTAAATGAATGTCTCCCACATACGGGACCGGATTGAAATCTCTGTCCAGGCGCAACAGATATCCATGCAGGTAAAATTCACACATCAAATGCTAAGTTGGCATGTCGTGGTGCCTCATTATTCAGAGAAATTGTACACCATTTTCTATCTTATAACTAATCTCATTTTTTATGCTTTCCATGCAGAATAGAAGAAAACATTCATGTAAGAATAAAGAATAACTAGAAGCAGGGGGGAGACATGCCATCACCTCTTGTGCCAAACTAAACATCTTCTCTTTATCCGTTTTTAGTTCTGCCACTTTCTTTTCCAGCTGCTCCATCTTGAGTTGCTACTTTGCATGCCTTAATCTCATGATGTCCATATGCTCCACATATTCAAAAATAGTTGTGGAGGCTCGTTCCTGCATTCTTCTGATTTCGTTTTTATACTGAGTCGCAGTAGATTTCCAAGTCTGCACTTCGACTGTTAAGGCATGCTCACAGTCTTCATAAAATCGCTTGATTGGGTCTGTTTGAGTAGCAGTAGAGGTTATGGCTGCCTGGTCCGTCTGAGTTTCTATTTCCACTCCTATGGTCTTGGGCTTTCTAGCTTTCTGCTTGTATTTATTCATCCGCTCTTGCAATTTGTGTACCTGTTTCCTTAGTTTCCTGACCTCCATCTTAAGCCGCGTTATCTCTTTCAATTGTAGCTGATGTTTTTGTTTGTCTAGGAGTCTTACGACCTTCTCGCCTGGCTCTTCCATTAGCTCATTCGTCGGGACCGCTTCGCTTGGTCCCTCCTCTTCGCCTACAGCTAATTCCTCTTGTTGTGGGCTCACCGTGACTGGTGGTGTCCCTGCGAGATGCTCTCCTGCTGGTGTATCTATTTGAGTATCGTCCACCTCACACAGTTGTGGCTTTTGTGATAGAATTGGAGGAATGACGAGATCTTCTTCTAAATGCCGAAGGGAACAAGTTCGCCTTGCTCCTTTTGGAATAAATGAGAAAAGGGAGAACTGGCAAGGATCTTCAATATTCGGTTCTGAAGTCGACGTTGGTTCTTGTGGTTCAGCACCAACCTCATGCCCTAGTTCTCCCAGCACTTCTTCCATGGGCTCTATGGTTGGGGTGGTCATGACCTCTTCTTCATTTTGGTTATCCTCCTCCATCAATTCCATGGTGACAGGAGGTTCTTGTGGGGTACCCTCAGTCGCAATATCGATTGATTCACCTACTCCTATCTATTGTGACCCTGCTTTTGTGGTTGTCATGCTAGCAAATTGTTCTGCTAATTCCATAGGCGAGACTGGTTCTTGTGGGGTATCCTCAGCCGTGGTACTAGTGGGCCTTTCTATATCAACTTTCGCATCTTCCATTGATTCCATGTTTTCATCTTGCTCTTGAGGAGAAGCCTCTTCTTTGAACGCTTCAGCTTCCATTTCCATCTCTTCTAGTTCCTCCTGGTCAACATAGTCATCTTCACCTACATTTTCCTCCTCCGGAGCTTTTGGTTCATCTTCCTTAGCAGCCACAATGATTGCTACTTCTTCCTCTGTGGAGTCCCAAAACAGTTCCCATGGAATCAGGCTTTGTCTGATGGCATTCATTACTAACAGCTGAACCAGCCCATGGTGGGTGATGGTCGCCAATACCTGTCACGACTCCTGAGCCGAATGTGCCATTAGGTGAAGGCTTCTCAATAAGAAATAAGGCATATTTAGTGAGAAAGCCTCTACTTGGGGAAATCGCAGGTGAGTTAGTATTCGAAGATGGTATTTGAATATGGTGGAGTATYTTCCTTCGCAAGTCATATATCTCATGACGAATTCTGCTACCTCCTTCCATGGATGYGRYARCGAATTTMGGTCATATCCTCWACCCTTCTGCACAATGCTTTCTCCTGCCTGTAAAAAGGCTTCGGGAAACTCTGGAAGGACAAACCTTCTTGAAAACCATTGCTATCCATTTTGAGGGAGTCCACTGACTTCTGCGATGGCTTCCTTTGTCACAAGAATTTCAGTTCTGCGGACCCGAGAGCTTCCTTCTCTCAAGTTGAGTGCGAATTCCATCGCGATTTCTTTGCTCAACCCTTTTAATTTGTCAAAGTAGACATTCCAGCCCACATTCTCAAAGACCTGCCATACCTCCTGATTGTTCCGAACTCTCATTGTATCTTTAGGTTCATGCCACATAGATCGTACACCCATTGCTACAGAGGCAGAGTCAGCATGATGAATGCAGCTAGCTAGTAGGGGAAAATGACAGGGCTCCAAAACTGTTGGCAACTGAAATAACGTCATATCCCTTTTGGGGGCGGTGGATGAAAAAACGCTGGTATGCTTGGAAATGATGACAGATTGTGGTAGTACTATCAGAAATTTAATGTAGCATGTTGGGGAGGTGACCGATTATGATTCTGCGCGTACGAGTACGCATTTGACATATCAAGTTATGATTACAAAATATTGAATTCATTAGATTTTGTTTGATGAGGATCGCGTGTCATAAATGTTTTTCATGGTATGTCGTCATTTGTTATGATGGTCCCCCCCCAACTTAACTACGACTGTCCATGGCACGTTATGATGTCTTTTTGGAATATTTTAATTAAATCCATAAAAGTCAACAGAGACGTACCTAGGGCCTACCTTATGGTGGATTGGCAGCAAAAGGTCTGACGGAGTAACGGAAACAGGATGTAATGACAGCAAGGAGTAATAGTAACAGCGAGTAGCAACAATGATAGAGTAACAACGACGACAGAGTAGCTTCATTTGCAGAGTAACAACACCAGTAGAGTAACGACAATTGTGGAGTAATGACACCATCGGAGTAACGACAGTTGCCAAGTAACAGCACCGGCGGAGCAACGACAGTTGTGGAGTAACAACACGAGCGGAGTAATGGCAGTTGTAGAGTAAAAACACTTCATGAAGTAATTAGTGCACACCAGTGGAGTAACAACAATGTCTTTATAGCAGTACTGGTGGAGTAATAGCTCCGAGTGTTACATTTCTCCTGGTCATATTCGTTTGTTATCCCTGCAATAATACAAAGAATTAAAAATTTATTTATTTATTTTTTAATATATATATATATATATATTTTAATTTAAGGTAGAGTGAGAGTTTCCTTCATTCCAACAATCATTAAATCAGATGAGTTAGAGAGGTGTTTGACAAAGGAATTTCTAGAGGTTGGACAATGGTATAGCTTTAGACGGTGTCCGTTTACTAAGAATGAGGTATGATTCTCGTCTATTGTAATTAATCTAAACATTCCATTGTCGAACACTACGTCCACCTGGTATGGCCCCATCCAGTGAGTGCAAAAATTGCCTTTGAAATCCTTAAATCGGGAATCATAAAGTAATGCCCAATCTCCCACATGAAACACCTTACTTTTGATAAATTTATCATGCCACTTCATTCTCTGTTGTTGAACAGAAGTGGTCTTCTGGAAAGCTACTAACCGAATCTCGTCTAACTCATTCAGTTGTTCCAGTCGGTGTTTCTGTGCTTCTGATGGGTCTAAGCCTACTTCTAGAGTTGTCCTGAGTGTACTAATCTCAAATTCTACTGGAAACAAGGGGACTTTCCCATAGAATAATTCAAATGGTGAAAACCCAGTTGTGTTTTTCCATGTTGTTCTGTATGCCCATAAGGCTTCTGGAAGTTTCTATGCCCAGTCCCGATGATGAATTGCTACTGTCTTTGTCAAGATATTTTCCAATACTTTGTTTGTGCTTTCTACTTTCCCGTTCACCTGGGGGTGATAGGGGGTTGTCACTCTATGCTTGAATACATATTTCTTCATCATCCTTCCTATCATGTGAGATGTGAACTGTGATCCTCCATCTGACACAATTTCCCTTGGAGTACCGTATCGGGAAAAAATTTCTTCAAAAAGAAAGTCTGCCACTACTTGTTCTGTTGCTCTTGTGACCGCTCTGGCTTCCACCTATTTAGTTACATAATCAGTGCAAACCAGGATGTAAGCTTTCTGATGAGAAGGTGGGTTGAAGGGTCCAACAAAATCGATGGCCCATTTCTCAAATGGTTCAAGGACTATCTGGGGCTGTAGAGGCATTTCATCTACTTTCCCAGGTTGTCCCATCCATTGGCAGCTATCACACCTCCAGACATAGTCTCAGGCATCACGAAAGATGGAGGGCCAGTAATATCCCATTTGCAGCACTTTGTGACCTATTCTTTTATTTGCAAAATGTCCCCCACAGGGTCCATCATGTGCAACCTTCAGTATCTCATATATATTATCTTCTGCCACACAACGCCGAATCTGTTGGTCAGCCCCTGTATGAAAGAGATATCCTTCCATCCATGAATATTGAGTACTCTGGTGAATAATATTCCTTTGCTCTTTATATGACAAATGTCGAGGCACCTTCCCTGAAGCAAGATAATTAGCAATATTTGCATACCATGAAGTGTTAGCAGATACTGCAAAAAGATGTTCATCTAGGAAATTATCTTCAATTGGTGTATCCTTACCCTCATGTTCTATCCTAGATAAGAAATCTACAACCACATTGTCCTTCCCTGGTTTATTTACTATTGTGATATCAAATTCCTGTAGTAGCAAGAGACATCTTGTGATACGACCAGGGGTAATAGGTTTATTCATTAAATACTTGATAGCTGCATGATCAGTATGCACAAAGGTAGGATACCCAGTAATGTAGTGCCGGAATTTTTTGATGGCGTAAATGACAACAAGGAATTCTTTCTCAGTCACTGTGTAGTTTAATTCATCCAGAGCCAAATTCTTACTAACATAGTAAACTGCATATGGTATTTTGTCCTCTTGTTGTCCTAATACTGCACCAACTGTTGTTTGGGAAGCATCTGTATGAATATGGAAAGGTAATTCCTAGTCTGGCCCTCTAAGGATTGGAGCGCTACAGACCAATTCCTTAATTCTCCTAAAGGATGCATCACAGTTCTCTGTCCACACAAAATCTGAATCTTTTGTTAGCAATTGAAAAAGTGGATATGCTACTTTAGCAAAATTTTCTATAAAACACCTATAATAGCTAGCACAACCAATAAAACTGCGTACCTGCGTGGGCATTTTGGGTGTTAGGAAATGATGAATTACCTTTGTCTTTGCTGGGTCCATCCGGATTCCTTCAACTAAGAGAAAATGTCCCAGAACAATTCCTTCTTCCATCATCATATGAAATTTTTCTGTACTCAACGAGACACGCGCTTGTATACACCATTCGAGAACTTTTTCTAAATTTTTCAGCCCTTCAAGAAATGAATCCCCATATGGAGTAAAGTCATCCATGTAGATTTCAACATTGTTATCTATCAAATAAGAGAAGATTCCCAAAATTGCGCTCTGGAACATTGCAGGAGTATTACATAGGCCAAAAGGAAGGACCTGGTATGTGAATGTTGCCCAGGGGCATGTGAAAGTGGTTTTATCCTGATCTTTGGGAGCTATCTGGATTTGGTTATACCCACTAAACCCATCTAGGAAGGAAAAAAAAAAATTGCCAGCCAATGTGTCCAGAACTTGATCAATAAATGGCAAAGGGAAATGATTTTTCTGCATTGCCTTATTTAATTCTCGATAATCCATGCATATTCTCCATTTGCCATTTTCTTAGGGACCATTACTAATGGAGAGACCCATTGGCTATCTGAGATGGGGTAAATAAAACCTACGTCTAGTAATTTCTAAAGTTCTTCTTTCACGATATTTTTCAGTGCGGGGTTCATCCTTCTCTGAGGTTGTCTCACAAGACGACAATCCTCCTTAATATATATATGATGGGTGCATGAATTAGCAGGGATCCCCTTCATATCTGTATAATCCTAGGCGAAGGCCTCTTTGTGTTTACAAAGGACATCCACAAGTTGCTTCTTCTGAGGTTCTGACAGGGCTGGATTAATATTCAGGGTTTTTCCTGGTTCTAGTTCTACTAGAACACTTTCATTGGGTGCATTAACAGGTAGCTTCTCTAGTCCTTCTGTTGTTTCAATTGTTTCCTGAGTCTCACAACTTAAGACAGATTCTAGGAATTGTTGATTTGTTTTAGAAACAGAGCAAGGGTCGTCCATAAAAGAGGTAATTACATCATCTTTCGATTCTGTTTTCAACTGAAGGGCTTGTCCAATAGTGAGAACTGGCCTTAATTCTTCATTTTCTGTTTTGGACTCTTTCCCAGGTAAAATTTTCTTGCTTCCTGTTGGTTTTATGGATGTTTTTGGTTCTACAGGTGGGTATAACACTAAGTTCTTAATGTTGTGCCCATTGGAAATAACCATGTGCCTTGATCGACACCCAATGTAAGCATCTGCAGTAGCCAACCATGGTCTACCCAAGATCAAAGGATGGACGCCCACCGAAGATTGCGTCTATAAGACCAGAAAATCTACAGGATAGTGCCATGAATCTATTGAAATTGTTACATCTTCCAACTTTCCTACAGGTTTGACTGTGGATCGGTCTGCCAATTCCAATATTGTAGGTGTATGTTTCAAGTTACGAAGACCTAATGCATGCATGGTTTCAGTGGTAATGACGTTGATGGTAGCACCCAGGTCTACTAGCACATTCAGAATCTGTACCCCATTAATCTATACTGTCAGAATTGGGTTCCCTGGATCTCCATACTTTTCAGGCATTGACTTTCCCGTCATGAAATCTGATAATTTTCACATAACATGAATGGTAAGGGGGTCTTTGGATTTCTTTGCATATTTCTTTGAACAATATTCCCTAAGAGTCTTTGCATATATTGGCACATCCTTCATCACTTGTAACAAGGTAATTTTAACAAATAAATTCTGTAGTTCTCCTAATAAATCAAATTCATCTTGAGGGCTTGATTTACTCAAAGTTAGTCTCTCTGGGTAAGGTGGTTCAGATTGATGTTGTTTTATAAGAGATGCCTGATTTCTATCAGTCTGTTTTGGCTCTTTACTAATTGGTTCTAATTCCTTACCTTCACCATCGAGTCGTTCCATGGTAATTGGAGGAGGTTGAGCATCAACTGTCCGCCCTGATTGTAGATTCATTTCATACAACTCTGCAGTGGAAATGCTATATGAAGGTAGGTAAGAATGTCAGTTTGATGAACTCCCTTGCTATTAGGATTCAGATCAGGTTGGATTGGGAGCTGAGGGTGGGTAGGTTGGTTACCTAGAGGCACATTAGAGGGAATTTGGAGTTGTTGCTGTGGCATCGATTGACGAAACTGCCCAGGAGGAAATCCTCGCAAAGTTGGAGCCCATGAGGAGCTTGAACTGGTTTGAGGGTTCCACTGTTGCCACGGTGGAAACTGGTATTGTGGCCACATGGGAGGATAGGGAATGGATTGAGGATTCATATTAGAATTATTGAAATACTAAGATGGATCTGAGTACATACCTTGATTTCCCATTGGTGGTCGAGGTTGCCATGGCTTTCTAAACCCCATGAGGTACAATTGCTCCATGTCTTTCCCCGTTCCTTGAAATACTACTTTCAGGCCTGGCAGGGAGGGGCATGAGCTTGTTGCATGATTTAGCTCACAGATTGCACATTCCTCTATGGAGTTTAATGGACATTCCCTCTCTGGATGCTTCTTTCTACACATTGGGCAGAATATTGCCATAGTCCTGTCCATTTCCAGCTGCTTCTGCTTTACTTGCAGCATATCCATCTATGCTGACAGGGTGCTGAGGATATCCATCCTCAGATTGTCTAGAAGGTTTCCAATTTCTTTTTTCATAACACCTCCACCAGACCCTTTTACTGAGAAAATCCCTTGTCTGTTTCTTGCAAGTCCTCTCAAGCACTAAATGCATAACTCGCAGATACCTTTGAAGCTTTCCTTAGAGATGTCTCCTTTTCCCACAATGTTCAATAGCTCCATTGAATCCTCACGGAAAGATTGGAGGAGGATAATTTTTAGAATTTCCTTATCCAGGTCAGAGTAACCCAACCTCTGTAAGGTGCACTTGAATCGTTCCACACAATCTTCGAAACTCTCATCTTCTTTTTGTGCGAACTTGAAAAGTTATTCCTTAATGTTCTAGGATTTACAGTAATCCTGGTATTTTTCTAGAAAAGTTGTCCGCATATCATCCCATGTGGAAATAGTGCTTCCTCCAAGGCCCATGAACCATCACAGAGCCGTCCCTTTTAATGTAGAAGGAAATTTTTTTGATTTTTGGGCTTCCGTCGTGTAATCATACCCTCAACATACTATGTCAAATTCAAATAGAAATGTGTCGGGATCTTCTGAAACAAGCCCATGAAAGTTTGGTAAGGCTGCTAATGGAATGGGCTTAGTGGGCGCACCAACTCCCAAGTTTCCAATTGGAAACTCGATAGTAGAGGTTGTGGGAGCCATAAATATATTCCAATAATAACTGGGTATTTCACCAGACTCTGTAGGAGATGGTTGAGGCTTCCTTACCCCTTTGATCCGAGTTGCTTTAGCCGCACTTCCCTGATCCCTTGGTGATGCAAATGCTCCTTCGATCCCTTCTTCTGCATTCTGATGACTTGATCCCTTTGCTACAACCTTCGCTCTCTTGCTGGAGTGGTATGACTCTATCAAAGCTCTACTTGCGACCTCTTCCCCCTCTGCTGCCAGCATAAGATTTCCTTGTTCAGGTATGCCACTAGATGTTTCTTCAACTGCTAGAGGGACCTACTATATTGTATCACCCAAGAATGTTGTAGACAACACTGGTTGATCTACTGGTTGTCCCTCAGACTTTACTCTTCGTGCTCTTGGTCTCACGGCTGTGCGAGATGATGTTTCTGATTCAACCTTTTCTATAATCTGCTGGATGAAGGTCTTTCTTCCCAAATCTGATCCTCCCTTCTTCGGGGATTTCCCTCTACCCCCATTATTCAGTTCTTTGTTCATATAAGTGAGGGTCTTGGCATAAAACTACAATGCTTTAGTCTTGAAGTAAGGTGTCAAAGGACCATTCCTTCCCTAAGATAAAAGATCTTATGAAAAAGAAAGGTAGCTAAAAAAAAATAAGAATCTAGAGTTCAGGGCCCAGAGAAGGGCGTCAAAGGACTCTTCCCTCCTTTAGACAAGAACAAAAAACACCACAGGAAAGACCTAATACCTTTCAAACCTGAAGTAGGGCATCAAAAGACTCCTCCCTCCCCAGGGTAAAAGATAGGGTTCCAATAAAAACAAAAGGGTTTAAAAGAAATAAATCTTAACTCAGGATCTGGAGCAAGGTGTCAAAAGACTCCTCCCTCCCCAGGACAAGAGATTTAACAAAAAAACAAAAAAATAAAAACAAACATAAAGATCACCTACGCTCAGGACCTAAAGCAGAGTGAGAAAAATCGTTCTCTCCCCACGACAAGAGATTGACCCTCTGGTTGGTCCGAATCGTTATCTTGCATCTTGTTAGCCTCCCCGACAATGGTGCCAAAATGTTGGGGTTCAGGTATGAACGATTTATTCACCTTTTTCCTACATTAATTTATCAATCCGGGTGCGTATCCTTTCAAGGCAACGCGCAAGGTATATGCAGGGGCAAGAGTACAATTCATTCTGGCCAAGGGTTTACAATTTAAGATTCAAAACATTACTGTCAACTAGATTAACTACAACTTTTGAAAGGTACTCATAAGAATCATACGCTGTAACAGTAAGCATAAGCTAAGAAATAGCACTGTAACAGCAAGCACAAACTACCAAATAACATACTGTAACAGCAAGCATAAACTACTAAATAACACACTATAACAACAATCATAAAATTGATAAATAACACACACAGGCAGACGCAACACCTGATCAGAAGAGCGAGTCCAACTCTCTGATAAGGGTTGCACTGGTTACAGCAAAGATGAAGACAATAAAATAGGTAATGCTTTATAAATCTGAAAAAGTTATTACAATCTCAATGGGGACATCCCTGGTTACAGGAATAAACTGTTTTTTATACATAAAAAGGGAGAACAACTTCTTCCCCAAAAACATGGTAACCGTATCCCCAAAAATATGCATTAGTTGGAACGACACCAGTACCAGATGGACAAGATCACCGAAATTCCCAAGATGGTTCAGGGATCTGCAATTCCAGCTACGCGGCCTCCTTTTGGCTTGGTAGCTGTTGTTCTCAAAACAACTGAACAATAGATCTGTCGTAGGATGCTGAGGCCTTGATTCCTATTCTCCAAAAACTGCGGTCAAACATCGTTTTAGTGCTGCGAATAGGTAAAACTCCGTGACTTCACTTCATTAATAAAATATTCTAATAGACAGGGTAGGGGTATTTACCTCATGGTTTTAGCACAGTAAGCATAGGTAAATAAGTGTAAAAAGGTAAAAAAGGTAATGGAAATGCGACAGAAAGATAGCCCGATTTGGTTCCCAACACATGGCACAGAATCACATGAAGCATCAAGTAGATCAAGGTCCCTCTAAACGTCAATTTGCAGAAGGGGATCATGTTTTTCTGTGACTGCAACCATACAAGCAAACTTCCCTCAAGGTTGAACATTGTCAGAAGCTAGCACCCAAATTTTATGGTCCTTATACAGTTCTCAAGCGTGTGGGACAAGTCGCATATCAGTTAGCTCTACCCAGTCAGTCGAAGCTACATCTTGTTTTTCATGTTTCATGCTTAAAGAACATGATTGGAACTAGGTGCCAAATTCAAACCAACCTTCCAGAGTTAGCTGAAGAAAGATCCATTTGGTTGCAGCCAGAAGTAGTTTTCGACCAGCGTGAGTGTCGCCTGCATCAAAGAACCATCAAAGAAGTGCTAGTCTAGTGGAAATATACGACTCCAGCAGATGCCACTTGGGAACCAGCTACCATTCTGCAACAGTTTCCACATCTCAAGCCTTGAGGACAAGGATGTTTTTAAGGGGGCGAACATGTTAGGTTCCTAACCCGCACATAGGTAGATCAATATATTTGGATGTAATAAAGGTCAATATCAATAATGCCTTTCATTAAAATAGAATAAGGCGGATGTAAGAAGACCTAATAGAAGCTTCCACTTCTAGAAGGATCTTCATCTAGATGCTTCTCTTGATAGATATATTTAGTATAAATAAGGGTCGAGGGTATGAAAACCATATCTTGGAGATTATTGTAACATAGCATTGCTCGACTAGAGGTTGCCCCCTCGAAGACTCGAAGAGGCCCGTGAACATTGCTTTCTGAATCAAAGTGCTATTTTTGTTTTTGTTCTTATATCATTACTGTGTTATTGTGGAGATTATGTTGGTTATATTACTGTTATTCTGCCATTTCTATCATTTTATTTTTGTTCTGCATATTTATTATATCTGGTATCTTGCAATAGTTCTCAGGTAACTCCATTGAGAGTTCCTTCTCCTTTGTAATTGCATCATTTACATACCAGAGAAAAGAAAGTAGAGAAAGCTCACCTTCAAGATGTGTTTTCTCTCGTAAGGGTTTCCCAAAGAAAATACTTGGGTTATTTTTTGGATGGTGTGTGATTGTATTTCCCTATTCTCTATTTTCTTTATTTTATCTATTTCATGCATAAACCAAAAAATTGTAACTAAAGCTTCTGGAATCTAAGTAATTTAACCTCCATAGTGTAGATTTTAGTTTTATTTATTAGATCTATTGTGGTGAACTGTCCAATGGAATATCCATGGCATTTTATAGATCATGTATAAATTCTAATAATTTATATCATATATATTAATACTATCTAGATGAAGGATATACACAAATATGTTGCAATTTTTTTTATAAATACAATTAGTATGATATAGATTGATAGAGTAGGATTGGTTTTTAGCAATATCGATTGTTAGGAAAAATATATGTCATTATAATAACGTTGTAGTACAATTGCCCAACTATTTACTTGTCAACCTGGGGTATGTAAACTGATGAAGCACGTGCACTGTTTGTGCAGGACTGAAGTAGAACTAATCTAATCTAATCTATGTTGCTGAAATCAAACTAATCTAAAAAAGCATTGAAACACTAACTAGGAAAGAATGGAATTGCATAAGGGAAATACAACATGTGAAGAGTTAAAAACAATGACATATGTGAGCTAACATCCATAAATCAATAATCAAATGACAAACATGAAAGCATAATAATGAAAGCTTGAATCAAATTAAGAATCACAAATCAAAGACTAATCTAGCAAGTACATAATCCAACTTCAATCTCCAAACTAAATCTAATCCCCTATAAAGAGAGAGCACTCTATTTTATACATGAAGAAGATAACCCTCTCATAATGACAGATCCATTATTCTCTCAACCACTCTCAACCATTTTCCCATTATTACAAGATAATATCCCTTCAAATCCTCCACATGTCTCTCATGAATCCTAGATAAGATATGCCACCCAAATCTTCCATGATCTTCTCCTTGAAAAGAGGCTTGAATAACTATCTCCTTTGGAATGGTGGAAGAGATATTCGAGAAGTATCTTTGAATTAATCATCCACATATTCCTACACATTACAAAGCTCACACATAATTGAGATATATATGAAAACATATATATTTTCTAATATTTAATCATAAATTCACTTTTAATACTAAAATAAATAAAGTGGAAAATAATAATGTGAAACCCAAA
>JASDQU010291698.1:5769-17022 GCA_032191745.1 Picea mariana
AGTTAGTGTATCAACATTGTTTAGAACAAAGACAATAATCAAACTATATTTTGAAGAATATTGATTTCGATACAATTCATTTTCAAAGTAGAAGTCATCTTGGGAATCACAATATAATAGGTTCTTTCCAAGAACGCTATAAACACAATGTTCCACAAAACATTGCATTAGGTTGGTCAAACCCTTTTACAATTCAACAAATTTGCTTAGCACTTAGAAGATCATATTATCTTGTATCATCTACCATCATAACTACAAGAATAGAGAATCATGAGAAGGCATTACAACCCAAAACAAGAAATAAAGTCTTTCCATAATATGCTTTGAGGACAAAGCATTTCTTAAGGGGAAGGCAATGCAATGAACATATTATATATATATATATGTGTGTGTGTGTGTGTATGTATAACATTAAATAATAATAATAATAGTAGTAGTAAATAATAATAAATATTAATTTTGAATTGCCACATCCTAACCAAGGGACATGGCCTATCTAAAGGATGTGACTTCTCAACCCATGGTGACTAGTCAATGCACAAAAGTATGCTGTCACATGGCACTATAATCATATTATTCATTCATATCTTATTCACTATTATATATATATATATATTTGTCCTTTATGGATTTCTGTTTATTGTCCTTATGTTGGATATTTCTACAGTAAACGAACTTTGTTCATTTACTAATTTTATTTTCAATGGAATTTCTGAACAGTGAATAACTAAGGGAAAGTTTTTTTTTTGGGTCAAAGACCTAGGATTAGAGAAACTTTGAAAAATGGGGGTGGCTAAAGGCTGGATTAGACAAGGTCTGAAAAGAGTGTGGCCAAAGGCCAAGATCCGACATGGCTCTAATACCAATGAAATGAATAAAGTTCATTTACTGTAGAAATATCCAACATAATAAGGACAATAAATAGAATTCCATAAAGGACAAATATATATCAGATAGTGAATAATATATGAATGCAATGCCATATGACAATGTACTTACATGTATTGACTAGTCACCATGGTTGAACTGTCACATCCTTAAGATAGGCCATGTACCTTGGTTAGGATATGACAACTCAAAATTAATATTTATTATTATTTACTGTTACTATTATTATTATTATTTTCATTACACAATACTTCTTTTAGAAAATTCTACTTTGCATGCTTCTATGGATCATGTTGCTTCTCATCACCATGCAGGTCCTCTTCTAGATGATTCTTGTGGTGTTTTAATGGACCTTTCTCCTTCACAATATGATGCTGGTCCTCTCTCTGCTTCTACTACTCTCTCTAGTACTCTTTCTAAAGTGTCTGAGCAGATGCCTATGGTTGTTGTGGACCCTATTGATGACTTATCCAGTCTTGCTATTGTAGATGTCTCTTCACCTTTTTAGGATGGTCTTGTAAGTGGCTCATCTAGTGCTTATGTTGTAGATGGCAATGCTCTTGTCAGTGGCTTATGTAGACAACAATGCTCTTGTCAGTTGCTCATCTAGTCCTTAGGTTGTAGATGCTCATGGTAGTTTGACTCCATTATTCAATGATGACGATGACACCTTGCATGATTTAGCCATACCAATTACTCTTCCTTTAGATAAGTCAAGGCCTATACCTAAGTGGGATATCTCCTCTCTTGTTGATGCAACAAAGTTTCTTGATAGTCCATCCACATGCTATCAAGAAGTATGTCCTCGACCTTGAGACTTTCTTTCTCAAATTGCTCACTGGTTTCAGAATGAATCTGATGCAGTTAAGTTACTTGCCAAGCCACTTGAGTCCTATCATGAGAATCTTCTCCACCACTAGCCACCCATTCATATGTATCATCATTTACTTGTAACTCTAGATAAGGCCAATTTTGGTGGGCTAGCTTGAGTGGTTGAGTTCTTTGAGCTTCATGCAGGAGGTCTTGGGGGTGATCCCCTAGGCTCACTGCCTTTGTTGGATGCCTCACTCAATGTCTAGAGAGTTAGGCACTCTAATCAATGTTGACAGGTTTACATTGGGTACCATTCGTGAAATGTGGGAAAGTGCCCAAAGGTTTCCTCATGAGGTTTTCCTTGATTAAAAAAACTTTGGATAAGGCCATAGTACTTATTGTTTTATTGTATTACTAAGTATGGTTAAGTTCAATCTAGTCAAACTTGATATCTAGGCTCAATAACCCTCTTGGGTTGTGTGCCTTGTTTTGGTGGCCGGTAACCCTTCTTGAAGGGACACTTCACTTGAGTTGTGTATAAATGCACAACTCAAGCTCTCATTTGTACCATCTCATCTCGTGATTTTCTTGATCTCTCTCATAAAGTGTTTTATGCTTAAGGGAACCTATATCTTTGGTGTTCTCTTATGTTTGGCATCTCTTTCTTTTACGTGTACATGTGCATTTGTTGTGTATTGCATATTTCTCTCTCTCTCTCTCTTGTGATTCTATTATTGTAGAATTTGGGTTTGTTTTTGGTTCCATTTGTTTCTTTGCTTTCGTTTGTGAATCTCAACAATGTTTTGTTGTGAAAAAATGAGACTTCCTGAAAGCATTACCTCCATGAAACTATCCTTCGAGTTATCCTTACTATTCATAGGTTTGTAGAGGTGCACCCTGTTGACCACCTATTTCAACTAGGTGTCAACGTCATGTACCATGAAGATATGTACCTTGTACCAAGACAAGGTTGAAGACCTATGGCTCAACATGGCAATTATGCCCCCAAAACTTCTTTTTCTCTCTCTTCTTCTCCACGGAATGTCCACTCCCCTACGTGGGAAATTTTTGTAATGTAACATGTTAGCATGGATCAAGTTGTAATAATTTAGTGGCCTAGGACTTTATCATTATGGAAGTCTTTTCATCGAGTGTTTTTTTTCCTCAGGTAATTAATTTTGTTTTTTCAACGATTTTAATTACTTGAGTTTTTCACTCAATAATCCTCCAAAGTGGTGAAAGGCGTTCCAATGATCGAGCCCAGTAGGTGACTAAGGGCTAAAAGTGTTGTAAATGACCATGCTGGACATCTCCTAGAGTCTTGCGGAATTCCGTTAAGTTTTGATAGGTGTTTTTAATAATTAAAATTTCTCGTAAATTGAGAATTTTTAATTATTTTTTATGTAAAATGTAAAAATTTGGTCCTTGGGGATTTTGTATTGGGGTATTGGTACTCAAATCAAATGCCTTATGACCCCCTACACCCTTGGACCAAGTTTCAGCTCATTTGGACAAATTTTTCTAGGTCAATGTCCATGAAGAGTCTAAGTCAGTAAAAAATCAGCAAATAATTGGCTAAATTAAAAATCCCAGATTTTGCCAAAAGTTGTAAAACATGAGAAAAGGGAGAAAATTTGTTTCCTAATTCATTTCTATGTAATAAGGGGTCAAATAAATCAAATTCCCCCTTTCCCACCCCTCATACAACTTAACTTTAGAAAGGGGGGCGAATTTGTCTCTTGTGGGGCTTACCATCTCCATTGGATTGGCCATTTGGTGATGGGGACTGTTGCCGCCTTTATACACACCTTGGTAACATGGAAGAAATCTTCCATCCATTCAGTGTGTCCTTGGGGGCAAGTTAGAGTTAAGGTGCTGTCACCTAATCCTCAACTCCTCTGTCTAGGCCAACTCCTAGCGAAGCCAAGGGGGGTAGTCCCTAATAAAATAATCTAAGGTGTAAACTGAATCTAAGCAACTAGTATTCTAGGAGTTTATTGCATTAACCAATATATGAAGTAAATCTACTTTACAAACATAGATCAATTAGCCACCACAAGATACATAAAAGATACTTGCATAAAAATGATACTTGAGATAATAGATGCAAGTAAATTGCTTCAAAGTAGATAACTGAAAGTAAATTGATTGAAGAAAATAGTTTTGTGTAAATGTAGAATTGAGACCAGTGCCTTAAAAGTATCGTGGGCAATGTAGATCGCGTATTTTATTAGATTTATTGATAGGAGGTTAATGAGGTTAATTTTATTTGTAGGAACTAAGTGTTTGAACTAATCTAGATTTGGCCCTTCAGAGAACATCCCTAAAGTGGAGGTTGAGTTCAACAGGGAGGTCCTTCTGATTTTGCACACAAGCCCAAGAGAATGTGAGAGATCCGACAAAGAGAACCTAGATCTGAAAGTTCCTGCCAGATATCTTAGACAAACTCTCTTACGTTCCCACTAAAGAAAAGTTTCTTAAAGATTTCCTTGTTAATCTATCACCATTGACCAACCCAACGTGTATGAAACTAACTCCCAAAAGATCGAGACAAGCTCGCAACTGGAAGGGTCAGGAACAACATTGGGAGCTGAGGGGAGTTGTTTATTTTAAACAAGAAACAAATTGCATAGAATAAAATCTAAACTAACAATTAGTGTTCTATTTTGCAAAAAGGGAAACTGACTAGATTGTGATTTATTTTAACCTTATTGTTTATGTGAGATTGTAGTGCTTTGTGATGAATAAAAAGATTAACTTCAGCTTATGCTTAGGTGTGAAAATTGATTCTAAGCTAAAATTGCAAAAATGAGACAATAACCAAAAACACYATTCCGCCTAGGGGGGATGAAGAGTGGGAGCTTGTAGCCACACTGATTTTATTAATGAAATTACACAAATATTTATTGGAGTGACTTGTGACCATTCATTAGGGGGGTCAYAAGTCTTTACAACGTTTTACAAGTGTTTATTGAAGAAATGGGTGCTCCTGGGGATCTCAGATGCTCCAAATCCATCCAAAATGGGCAGAACTTCCTTTTATCTGTTCGCCGACCTGCATAAAACAACAAACAAACAATGACAAAATATGGCCAAAAACACTTTGGAAGTGTCTTTGGTTATTAGTATGAAAACCCAAAATTGACTAAGTAAAACTAATGTAAATTGAGCAAAAATGAACTAAGAAAAACAAGCTAAAAAACTTGTCTCCTTAGGGTCTTTGTTCGCTGTTTTAAAACAACAATATAAAGGAACTTAATTTTCCAAATATGAAAGTGAAAGCCTTTGGAAAATAACTACCTTTTAACCTCTAAACATTTTGAAAGAAAAACATGCTAAAAGGAGACTTTTCCTATGCTAGATCTAAGCATTAGATGAAATTTGAAAGTACAAACTTAGATCTAGTTTATCTTATGCATGCAAACTTAGATATTCAAAATTTGAAATGAAATATAGATCTAAGCACTTGCATGCAACAAAGTAACCAAAAATATAGAGTTTCTTTTGAGAAAGAAAGAAGGAAGAAACTTATAGCCTTGGAACCCTTGGGCAATGGAGTCTTTAGATGTATTAAGGAGGGACTAAGTCTTTAAATTCTTGAAGTTGTGAAGCAACAACCGAGTTCCGTCACCACTCCAAGCTATGAGAACCTGTAAGCTTTAAAATCTTTCAATAAAATTTGTTAACAAAAATTGGTGTCACCTACAAAAGAGACTTGCAGAGTATGTTAGTTAACCTAAACATGCATACAAATCGAAATCTCTAAATATAAATGAACAATAGGATTAAAAGCAAGCTAGATAAATCCTATCCTATAGAGTGATAACACCCTACAAAAGGCCAAATTAACAAATCAAAAGAAGAAATTAGGCAGGTATTACCTCATAGATTAAGCACAAATGACATCAAACATCCACACATATGTATAACACACCTTTCTGACCTCCAAAGTCTCTTTATTCCAAATGAAAAGTATTACAATAGTATACAACCACAAGCAAGACTCCCCAACTCCAACTAGCTTACAATGGAGAGAGTGCTTGCATAAATAGCAAGAGGGTGACAATCCCAAGAGAGGAGGGTGCACCACATGTGAGAGGGAAGTGGCCAAGTGGTGAGGTATGGGCTGCCACCTCTCCCACAACCCAAAACCACGACAAGTGTGCAAATTTGAGAGTGTAGGAGGGCGCCACCTCTCCAAGAGACGGGCTGCCCATGCAAGGATGCGCCACCTCTCCAATAGGGGGTGCACCTCTCTATTGAACACATGCTCTAAACCCATCTAGATGCCATATCACTCACTCTTCAACCTGTAAGAACTCTCCTTTAGTTGACACATAGCCTTTTAGGCTTTATTTGACTTCAAACATGTCAAAACATGTTTCCGACATGTTTCCCAGGTAATAGCATTCGTTGATTTTTCCTGATTTTTTGTCTTTTTTGGGTTTTGTGAGTAAAATTGACTTTTTAGTGATTAAAATCACTAATTTCACTCACCAAAGTGGGTACTTAGGTTCTATGGGTGCTCTAGGTCCAAAAATGAGTACCCCCAAGGCATATGAAGCCTCCTAATACCACTTTTTTATTACAACTTCAAATTACAATTAAAAAATTCCGTTTTATGGAAAATTTTTAATTAACTAAAAAAATTAAAAAATCCTAAGGGGGACTTAACACATTTCCATAAAACTTTAGGAGGATGTTTAATATGGTAATATACATTATACACTAGGCTTAAAACCATGCTAAGGCCTAACCATGAGTATATACTCCAGCTTTGGAGAAATTTAGTGAAAAAAAACTCGGAAATTAGAAATTGCTTGAACAACAAAATATAATTAACAAGTAAAAAAAACACTCTAGAGTAACAACTCATGTCTAAATCTTAGGTGGCTAAGACCTTTTACAAAGTTCATCATACAACATCTCTTATTACAATTCCCCGAAGGGTATGGAAATGTGGAAAAAGTTGAAAAAGGGCCATATTGGCCTGCTGGACTTTTGAACTCTGAATTTTGAACAAGTCATTGTTCAATCTTTGGTGGCTCATCTGCAAGTCCATCCTAGTGCAACTTGGTGGATAACATTGGCTCCATGTGGGGATGTGTGCTTGATCTTTAAGCAAAAAAGGAGAGCATGCGAGAATTTGGAATCTGTTCCTACATCACAAACATCTCGTCATAAACAACATCAACGACACATGTATATGAAGACCAAGTATAAATTGAAATTGCACTATTAATATACATGTATATACAAAATATAATACAAAAATGAATATGAACTATTATACATAAAGTACAAAAAGAAGAAAGTGAACATAAATGAAAATAAAATACGGAGGAAAGGGTTAGAGATACATTACAAAGGATGCCCCATGGCATCAAATAGCATCACTGAAGAAAACTTGAAAACTTGTCTGCTCATTGGTAGATTTGACCTTTTCACTGTCCAATTGGCTGAAGTAGAAAACATATGTAACAACCATGTCATGGATGAAATAAGACCTCAGATGTCAAAAAAATCCCTTTCCGGGATGACTCGTTGAAGATCCTTTTCCAAGTTTTATCAACTTGGCATTTTTCTTGAGATCAGACCATTCAAGAAACATGTGCATTTATTTATTCAACCAAACATTGAACTCTGACAAGCCTTGTAAAGTTTTGATGAATCTCTGCATTGGACTGTTATGGTGGAAGTCCAACCACTCTCATAATGATCTGGAATTGATAAACTGGAGCTGTCTTCCATTTTACCATTATCTATTATTAAGTCATTTGACGGTTGAGAGATTGGAACTGGAACTGTCAAGGAATCTACTTCACTGATCATTTCAAGTTCATCATAATTGTCAAAGATATTCTCTGAGGAGATGGATTCCTCGGGAGGAGGGTGGGGATTTGAATTATCTGGATATTCAATAATTTCAAACACAAAATCCTTTGTTTCCTCCTAACCAGTTAATGACTCATCTATAGGCTCTTCCAAAATTTCCAGGTGAAATTCCCTTTCTTGTTTACTATGAAGCTTTGGCTTTATAGGGTCTGAATATTTAATACAAGCTTTTGCCTCTGCAAGGCGAGCTTCCATGGCCTTTAACTGTTTTGCATAGATAAATTCCATGGCTTGAACGACTTCTTTAAACTTCTGATTGGAATCTGGTGAAAGTACCGTGAAACATCATTCTTAACATCTGAATTGACTGTTTTTATATTCGAAGATTCTTTCTCCTTCCACTTTTCCAAAAAAACATCAATCAATTCGTTGCAAGTTTTAACTTGGTTATCCTTGAGCTCCGTGAACCAATCAAGATCATCATCATCAAAGGATAAGATAAACAACTTCATTTTTATATCTTCATATAAGGAATTGCAACACCATTTATTAAAGCAAGGGAAACTTTCTTAACATGACGTCTAGCATCTGCAATTTCTTGTTGTCCTTCAGGATTGACGATGATAGCCCCAGCACCTGCCACCCCAATGGTACACATCTTGATAACAAGGCAAAAATAAAAAAGGGAATTATTTCTTCTCTTTATCTACAAAAATGTTTAAAAATAACAAACATGTATTTATGTAATTTTGCCAGGAGTGTTTCTATAGGGAAATAATACTGCTAGCTTTCTCAGTGTTTTAAATGGAATGGGGGAATGGTGCTGACGTAAGAGAGCTGGCTTTGTAATATGCAATACAGATAAACATGAATATACGGTCCTTAGGAATTTCAAATGTTCAAAGGTTCATTGTGTTTCACCAAGAAAATTAACCTGTCCATTTGGCCAAGTCACAAACATGGAAAATTGACATAAAATTTGTCATTTTAAACATTTTTAATTATATTTCTAAAACTGACAACGACTGGTCCAAAAGTCCCATCAGGTGATGCTAATATTGGTTGTGGAAGGCTATTTCTTAGATTTCCTTGTTGCTTTTAGCAGTGAAGGATGTCTTGATTCTTACGTGCATTTTAGGGAGAATGCCATCATGCCAATGACAGGGTTTCTAAGTAAAATACATGCTTCTGGCTACCTCCCACTCCCCTTCTCTCTTTATATGTGTGTGTGTGTAGTATTTTCTACTATTTTTGGAGCTTTTTGGGTCTATAATTTGCTCTACTTAATGGTTCCTTGGATGTTTCAATTCTAGGTGGATAACTATGTTTTTCAAGAATTTGTTTTCTTCTATTTTGTAGCAGCATGCATGATGTCTTCAGTGTGAAATATTTATTCACTGTAATGCTTAATGATCTTATGGGAAGTTTGATAACTGAGGAGTCAGATGGTACCATTGGAATTTGGTTCAAGGCCATTCCTTGTCTTTCTGGTTCTTCTTTTATGATTTTGTTAACATATAAAATGGAAATATCTAGCAAAAGTTTGCTTCTTCTGCTGTATACTGATTCATGTATTTCTACTCGAACCAGGTACAAACCAGATGTAATAAAAGGAGACTTGGATTCCATCCGGCCAGAAGTCAGAGAGTTCTATGATAATCTGGTAGATCTATATAGATAAATGAAATATGTATACATCATGATATCGGTGACATTATTTTTTTGTCAGCATGCATTATACATTTTCTTGTTAGATTCAGTTTTCAATCTCACTTACAATCATACATTGTTTGCGGCTACTTGGAACACTCATGATTGTAGAAGTCTGAAGATACCTGAAGCATTTTGTAGATGCATTTTGGGGAAAATGATATTATTGTAGTGAAGATACTGTGTAGAGTGCAGCCCAAGGTAGACAAGATGCTTGATATCTTGTGTTGAGGAAAGCCTGGTCACTCAAATTAATGGGCATGTCTTGATTTTATTGCACCAAGACAAGTGAGGTGCATTCTACAGCCCAGTATGTGGGAGATATGTAACTTCTGTGCCTAACAATGATGTTACATGTGGTGTAAGTCAGGCTAATATAATAAATAAATAAAAAATCAAGAAAATAACAGTCCAATGTGGATGGAATGTGTAACATTTGTGCTTATAAATCAAAATAAATTAAAACAATTGTAATGTAAAAAAACAATTCTAAGAAAAGAATACCTGTTGCCAATTAATATATCCATACACACACACACCAATGTAGATTCATCTTAACTTGGGATCTTTTCAGCACCGAGAGATTTGCATCTCGATTTCTTTTTCATCCCTTATCAGAAATAAGAAAAGAGAGTGGTCACACAAAACTGTGTCAATTGTTCTCATCACCAATGCAAATATACACATAAATACATAAAGGTTTTGCCTAAATATGGATACACTGCCTTATCACAATCATAACTAGTTGAGAGAATGTCTCAACGACAGACTAAACTGGAAGCTATTCTAGCTCTCATCCAACAATCTCCTAAAACCACTCAAGAGAGCTATTCACATAGAGATATTCTATACTTGCCAATAATCTCCATAATAACAAACTTATGTGACTAAATATTAACACACAAGACATGTATGAATTAACTGTTCTAATACTCCCCCTTAATGAGTACTTGTCTTGTCCAGTGAGATCTTCTCTGGTCCACTACAACAAATGTTTTTTTCAGATCATGAAGATGGTCCCCCACTGCAAAGATTTCATTTGGTCTAACTTGGGATTTCTATTTTGTGCCTCAAGCATAGAGTCACCATCAAATTGTCAAAGTTCATATAAAGGAACAACCATCCACCAGAATACATGGGTACCCAATTGCTGTAACTGCCGATCTAGTGGGAAGTCCTTCACCTACATGGTTCATTCAACTTCTTGATAAACTCCCCTTGAATGTGCAAACAACTTCGACAGCAGTTTCCAAGAACTACCCAGTGCAACTGATGCACCTTGCTCTCCATTGACATCTGTTCCTCAAATCTTTACCCAATTTGATTCCAACACATCTGGTCCAACATCACCCCCAGAGTCTACAACCAGTGAATGGCTTACCCAACACACAAGTGTTAACAACTCCTTATATTGGTGAACAACCTTCCCTTTAGGGAAACTCAACAATGAACATCAAACCTTCAACTATGAGTCTAATGCCACGCAACCTTTGTTGAATACTGGACCATAACCAAACCAGGGGTATGCATGCCTATATAAGGTTTATTCCCATCTGCCCAGTTACATTATGCAAATTTAAAATTTTTCCCCAAATACCATAGAACCATAATGCTTTCCTTTTTAGATATATTCTTCCTTGTATTCTTTGAAGATTGGTGTCTCCATCTTTGTCATCCTTGGTCTGTACTTGCAAAACAAGCTTGTCCAATTTTGGAGTGCCTAATTCCAATATGGATGAATTCTTGCAACATTAAGTTAGGCAACTCAATGTTACTTCCCACACAGACCCTTTCCTATGCTCTACACAGTTTTGACCCTTTCTCTACAACCAAGAACTATTCCCTGTTTGAGGTACTCCCTCTTACACTCTTCCCATTTACAACTTGGTCAAAACACATATAAGGATACATTGTACACTGTCCCTTCCCTGGACGTATTTCAGTCCTCACAACATTTTCTCTCTCTCAAATAAACACCACTAAACCATCCTGATACATGACAACCAA
>JASDQU010291699.1:0-10529 GCA_032191745.1 Picea mariana
TCTCAAGTTATATCTTGGAATTGCATTGGCTATCTATAATAAGGAAGTTTTGCTGGGTTTTCTCCCCCATGAGGGTTTCCTAGGATAAATGATGTGTTTCTTATGATTGTGTATTTCTTAGTGATCCTATCTTATGCTATTGCTATCTAGTGAAATGAAAAGAACTCTAATAATAGCTTAAACCTTAACAAAAGAGACCCTTGTATGCAGATGAAAGAAGATTTTGGATGGACTCAAAACAACTTGGTGCAAAGCTTCTCATGCACAACATAAGCGTGGTGAGAACCTTCAATGATAAAAATGAGAATGGTCACTCTGAAGTCTAGGATGATGGATTGCTAATCCGTGACAAAATCTCATGATGACAGAATAAGTGCCACATGGATATGTTCCAGTTTGAGTCTTGCCACGATGTTATGAGCTAGTAGGAAACAAAGATGACTCCAACAATGATATACTTTATTGATCAGAGCTATATGAAGCCTACAGAGAAAACCAGTGTCCTAGAAAGACCGAAGTACATTTGAGATCATGAATTACATTCTCTGTGATGAAGTCTAGAAAGGAGAAAGCGGTTCTCCAATATATATCTCCACAGATGAGAAGATAAGTAGACATTTTGGTAAAGCTTTTGTCCAAGATGAAAGAGTTTGCATACTCAAGCTAGAGCTCATGGAGACGACTTCCCTATTGAAAAAGGAAGAGAAGACTCCCAAGTTGGGAGGGAGCACTGATGTTTTACTGACTTATGGACAGCCATTTTTCAGTTCGAAAAATGGTCCAGGATGAGTAGTTCCTTTCCAGTTTGGAAAGTGGTTTGAGATTTCTGACGGACAGGCATTTTCTAGTTCGGAAAATGGTCCAGATCGAACAGTCATTTTCGTAATGAAAATGTTTCAATGGATAGATGATGTACCATAGACAACGATTCCCCTGGTGGTTAACATAGGGAATGGTCTAGGACAATCTCTCTTCTTGACGGTCCATCTTAGTAGTGGTCAAGAAGACTGGTCCACCTCGCCGGACAGTAATTATTTCGAAGGTCACAGTTGTGAGCAGTTTCGAAGAATGGTCTTTTTTGGAGGTTGGTGCAGGATAGTCATTTCCTAGGGTAGATTCATTCTCTCCAGGATGCACTTTGTTTAGTGCCAGAGGAATGGCCTAGATAGGTGAATGGTCCAGGTTCAACAATCAGGGACAAGCATTTCTTGGGGCAAAATCATTCTCTCCAGGTTTCACTTTGTTTAGTGTCGGAGGAATGGCCCGGATAGAGAATGGTCCAGGCTGAGAAATAGAGACAGATATTCTTCTTTGCTTGAGAAGAATAGTCTAGATAGCTCATCGTTGATGTTTTACCTTCCTAGGGAAAATGCTCTTCCAGATCTCACAGATGTGAGTGGAAGAATGGCCTAGATGATTCAGTTTATATCATAACAATGTTTTCTGTGTAGGTTGATGATATGATTGTTATGGAGGCTGTATGTCTCTGGATAGTATATGTATACTACTGTGGTGGATGTGTTCCATTGATTGTGACTATCTGTCACTGATCAAGTATCTGTGTGCTACTTGGTGTGGTAGTGTACCACTAGATTGTAGTTGTGTACTACTATGGATAAACACAGTTGTGTTCTATTGAATGACATTGTTCTGATTGCCTTGAATACTATCAGTAGTGTTGGAAATGATTACCAGCCAGATAGATGATTAATGGACAGAAGATTCCCCATACGGAAAATGGTCCAAGACATGTATTCTTCTAGGACATATGTTCGAGTTAGAAGAATGGATCTTGTGTCACTCTATGGAGTGAGTGACTTATTCAACATCATGTCTGATTACTCAGATGGAGTATGGTTTCGAGAGATGATGCAGTTGATGACACTGATAGTGATGATGGTGCTCATGGTCTAGTCATGAGATAGTGTATATGACTATGTTGATGCTACCAGGTGAATGGTATGTTTGTGCTCAAGAACATTACCTTTAATACCTTCCTAGATAGGAGGGAGTGTTGATATTATGGTAGCCGTGGGAGGCATTTACCTCCACGTGTAAACCTATCGATAATAGAATATTTCGAGAAGCAAGAAGAAACCCTAATTAGTTGGCTAATAACCTTAGAAGACAAGTCAGCTCAAGAGGATAATTTGTATTAGATTATTAGCCTCCAAGAGAAGAAGTCGGCTAAAGGAAATATTCTATACCAAGTAAATAGGCACCCAGAATTAGAAGTCAGCCCAGGCAGTTTGCCATTTTTAGTATAAATACAAGAGGCCAGTCTTCATTCTGGCAGGCATTCTCAGAACTTCAGTAGCACACTTGTGCGCACTGCAGTTGGGTAGTTTTGAACGCAAGTTCTGGAGAAGCTGTTGCTACTAGTCTATAGTCTCGGTCTTCTCTGGGTTTGGACTTTATGATTAGTCTTTGTTATTCTTGCTTGGCACGCTATCCTTGGAGAGAGGTTTTCTATCTTGTTTGGCTATCTAGCATAGGGTTTGCTTCCAGAATAATTCTCTGTCAAGGTTAAGGTGCTCGGGGGTGGCTTCGGCCTATGGTTGGGTGACAATAGTGATATTGTCTATGGTTAAATGAGCACATCCATTATATTCTATCACAATTCAGTTCGGGATACATTACAGTTTAGGGGGGACTCTTTTATTGGTTGGTTTCACTGATTCAGATTGGGTCGACGACCCTAATGATCAAAAGTCTACTGCAGGTTATGTTTTCATCCTTGGTTCAAACCCTGTCACTTGGGCCTGTAAGAAACAATAGACTATTGCACTTTCTTAAGCAGAAGCAGAGTATCGAGCAATGGTAAATGCAAGTCAGGAAGCCTTGTGGCTTTGACAGATCTTTTCAGAGTTTGGGTTCCAGCAGTAGCATCCGACCAAAAAAATACAATATTGAATAAAAATAAACTATTACCAAAAAAAAGGGAAGTAAAAAGATTCCTTCCACCTTGCATTGACAAGAATATTGAAAAGAAAGAAAGTGTAAAAGAATGGTTTAAACTACCACAAATTTTCCGCTAAATTCAAGCTCTCTTACTTAAGCACAAGAATTAAATATCTCTATCATGGAAATTCACGTACAATAATTTTTTAAATAAGAAGTTTTTGTTTCCATATAAAAGAAAGAAGAAAAAAGAAGAAAAAAAAAAGTTTAGAACAAAAATACACACACATATATGATAAAAAAAATAAAGAATATATATAAGGAAAAAGATAAGAATACTTTTTTCCTATTATAAAGAAAAATAAAAGAATAAAAAAAAGATATTATTACAAGAAGTGCATACATCAATATCCACCATTTACAACCATGCAACCACAAGTTATTTTGTACAACATTTTTCGTATGAATTTAAGTACAGTAACTCTGTTGTTCATTATACCAATCTATAGAATTGCCATAGAAGTAAACGGGTAAATTGCCACTGTTTAACAAAAAGTTGTGACCTTTCTTAAAACAAAACAGAAAGGGAAAAAAAATTAATTAAATTCTACATTATATTAATTTTAAGAAGTGAAGAATATATGGTGAAAAATATAAAAGGAGGATATATAATAAAAAAGTCAAAAGTTGTAATTAAATAAAAAAATGGTTGTTTTAAAAGTTCACAAATTCCGTGAATAAAGGAAGGAGTACAACTTAAACAGTTCTTTTGGAAAGTGTAAAGGTAATATTAAATTATTTTTCATTAATTACCAAGGAAAAAAGAAGAAGAGATTAAGTGAATATAAAATTACTTTTGGTAAAGTATTCAAAGTTTTAGAACTCTATATATATAAAAAGAAGAATTATCAATGATTATTTTCTTAAAAAAGTATAAAGGAATATTAGAGGAAGATATCTATTAAGTCAAGAAGCTTGAATCTTATTATTATTAAAGGGATATTATAATAATTATAAGGTCAATTCAAATTAAAAAATAGATTTTAAGGAAGGAATTTTTCTGGTAAAAATCATCTAATTAGATGCATCGGATTATTGATATTTAGAGGAAATATTCTAGAAAAAAAAATTAGCATCAAAATTTGTCCAGATAAAAAGAAAAATCACATTAGTATTGATTTGGCGAATCAATTAATAATTCCAAAGACAAGTGTAATCGAAACAAAAGACCTTTTCAACAATAAATATGATATCAAGGACTTATCGTTGACACTTGAAGATTATAAACTCATATCGAATTTTGAGGTTACAACTATATATGAAAAAGAGGTTGATATAATCCTCGGTTCAACTTGGTTAGAGACATTGTGTAGCTTAATATTAAACTTTGAGAATTTTTTTTTAATGTTTTTTTACAAGAAGAAAAAAATAACATTACGTGACGTCTCAATGAAGTTAGATTCAGTGTCTACATCAAAAGTTCTTGATCGGATCTCCAAAATACTACTTTTGGATAAACAATAGCCAATACTTGAGATCCAGAAAGATTGTGACAATTATCATAGATAAAGACACAAAAATGTGTCGTCTAAAGAACCATAATCAAAGTTTGGTTATACAAATCAAGAAGTTGAAGAACGAGAAGAAATCACAAAAGGAAAGGTTAGAACAATTTTACAATAAAGAAGCAATGACCAGTGAAGAAACAATACTTGAACCTATTGAAATCAAGAAGCTTCCAGTTAAAAATCCAAACCTCAAAGAAGGTAATAAACACTAATCTAGTTGAATTACCAATAGTATCAAGAGTTGAAGAGAGATCCAACAAACAGATTCAAAAGAGATTCGGGTTCCTTATCGTCATCTGAATCACAAGAGTCGTTACGACCAACAACAAAGTGACGAGCAATATAAACAACGTTCTTTTTACCGACAACTAAACTACAACATTGTAAAGGAAAAAAGACAAAATCAACAACTTGTATGGAAGCATGAAATGAGAAGCTGTGTCAGAACTGTTAGAATTAGGGAAGAAAACCAGAAAAATACTGTCTTTTAAATTTTCTGTTAGATAGAACAGCAATGATCTAGAATTAAATCAAACTTAGAACAGAAATGAAGTACAACAATAGTTCTGAAAATGATTAGATCTAAGATAGAAATATTTTTGAGTAAGCAAGATAAACAGATCTAAACATTAGGTAGATTTATGAGTTAGATCTAAACAATAGTTTATTCCAGAATGATCAAAGCAATCAGATCTAAACAATAGGTAGTTTTTGAGTTAGATCTAAACAATAATATATTCCAGAATGATCAAAGCAATCAGATCTAAACAATAGGTGTTAGATCTAAACAATAATATATTCCAGAATGATCAAAGCAATCAGATCTAAACAATAGGTGTTAGATGTAAACAATAATATATTCTAGAATGATCAAAGCAATCAGATCTAAACAATAGGTAGTTTCTGAGTTAGATCTAAACAATAATATATTCCAGAATGATCAAAGCAATCAGATCTAAACAATAGGTGTTAGATCTAAACAATAATATATTCCAGAATGATCAAAGAAATCCGATCTAAATAGTGACAATTAGATCTGAACCATAAAGTAGCTTACCTCTGAAAACTTACCTTTGTTCAATGAAGAAGTTCATGCTTCACTCAAGGGATGAAGTGCCACAGAAGATATGCTCAAAAAAAGTCAAGAATCATGGATCTACCTCAAGGGTTACATCTCTTGGCAAGAGAAAGAAAGACTAGTTGCCACCAAGGAGAAGTCACACTTAAAAACACCACACATAATTTTTTGGAAATCAAACCCTCATGCATAAAAACACCACACAGAAATTTCTTGATATCAAACCCTTATGCATAAAAACACCACACTGAAATTTTTGAAAATCAAACCCTCATGCATAAAAACTTCTCACAGAAATTTCTTGAGATCAAACCCTTATGTAGAAAGTGATAGCAAAGGGTACGACTGTCTTAAATAACCAGCTAGAGGGGCCACGATTTAGGAAAGAGTCCAGATATGCAAATGAGAAGGGGGATGACAACCTCTTGGAAGAGGTCTAGAGGCACCTGACTTTCTATAGGAGAGGGCGGTAGCTTCAATCCTCAACACACAAGAAATTACAGCATATGGCAACCCTTCAACAAAGCTTTTGACAGCTTAGAAGAACCCTTGTGTCATAAAAAATCATAGCGCAGGCATCAATAACAAGGAGGTTGAAAATTGGACTGATATAGAAGGCCGAACTATCACAAGAACACCACAACTACTGTTACAAAATGGGGCCGCATCAAGCATAGAGAAATCCGCCTCACTTTAGAAGAGATCATAAAAGGAGAGTGGAGTAAGATAGTAAAGGGGAAGGTTCTTAATTATACTTTTAGACTAGGGTTAGGCTCATGAAAAATAATAATTAAAATAACATAATTAATTAATATAAATATTAATTAAATATGTTATAATTAAACATTTAATTAATATTTTTCATATTAACCCCTAAAACAAAAATACAAACCCCCAAACAAACTCAAGCTCAAAAACTAAGGGTGAGGGTTTAGGAGAGGTTACTTAGTGGCAACACATGTCCATATAATTCTCAAGGTGACTATTTAACTTTATCATCACTGCATATGGGATACATCCCTCATGTGGTCATGCCCATCTTCAAAATCTCTCCTAGGTCCTGTGGATCATCCTTGAAGAGAGGAAGAGGATCACACACCAAAAAATCTTGGTATTACACCAAGAACTACTTGATCAAGGACTAGGTTGCCCCAAAACATATCTGGGGTCTTAGCCACCAAGGTACAAGACCAAGGATCAATCCATGTTGTAGACATGGGTACCCTGGAACACATCCAGGGGCCCTAGACATATCTAGGGACTTAAACTACTTGGTTCCAGACCAAGAACCCTAGTCATGTACTGGGGGCCCTCTCAAGGGTCTTTACTACTTGGTCCCAGACCAAGAACCCTATTCATCTACTGGGGGCCCTCACAAGGGTATTTTGTTGCTTGGTCCCAGACCAAGAACCCCAGTCATCTACTGGGGGCCCTCACAAGTGTCTTTTTCCATGGCACTAACTGCTTGGTCCCAGACCAAGAACCCCAGGAGTGAACTGGGGGCCCTAGTCCACAACTAGGGTCTTAAGCCATCCTCTAGAGAGAATGGCTCTTGCAGCTGCATTAAATTCAACAAGAATAATCAATAATCAAAAAGTTCCAATGAAGATAGATTTGGGATGGGTCACTCCCCAAAAGATGAAACACATCAGTTTAGGAATTCAAAGGTTATATCATCTTGTTTCGTCAAGAGTCGCAACTACAAGCACAAAAGATTTGAGAAGACATCGAGTGCCAGAACAAAAGTTAAAAGGGAAGCCTTCCAATGATTATGCTTTGAGGAAAAATCATTTTTAAGGGGAAGGCAATGTTAGGAATATAAATATACATATAAAATAGATATTAATAACATAATAATGAAATGATAATTAATAAATAATAATCATTAATAATGAAATGACATGTCTCAAAGGACATGACTATATTCCAGATATTTTGGATTATTTGTGCGTGACGAACTTTGTTCATCTCAGTGGTTACTGAAGGTGTTCATCCTCTGTTGGAATACCTATGTTGTCGAACACTTTGTAGGTGAGATACATTCATAATACACTTGGTTCTATGCATTCACATCTCATGCGCACCCCATGAGAGGATAAATCATATTCACTGGTGGTTCAAGAGCATAGATGTTTCATCCACACACAATGATTTGTCACCCAAGGCATCAAAGTAAAATGAGTTTTGTTTTGATATCATAGCTCTATATAACCTTTGGAAGATGTGTTCCTATCCTTTGCGAAAGTTGTTCTAGGTGAATCACAACTCCAAAGAGTTCTGACACATATATGTTCAGGTCATAAAGCCATGTTGGGTTCATAGGATAACTAGGCATCCTTCTCTCCACACAGATTTATGGTCATCAAGACACCCTCCAACCCTCCATATATTCCTAATTCTAAAACATGGTTAATTCCCCACATAATAGCCGAGGATAATGGGGGTGTGTTTTATAGCTCATTCACTAGTAAGAACTAGCCTGCAATGTACACCCAACATATTTTTAAGCATAAATATTGGCCAATCCAAGAATGCGACCATCCAAATTAAGAAATACCCAAAGAAATCTCTATAATGGGTTTGACCTCCAATCTACTGCCTCCTCAGTGCATTGAGGAAGATGAAGATGGAAAGCCCTCCATTGCCTTCATTTTGTTATGATGCAATCATTCTTGAACCCAACCATATAAAGGATAGGGTTTGTTTCAACATAAACCCAATGATTTTAACTTCTTGCAAGCATAATAAATCTACCTTTCCAATTGAAGTCAAAACTTTTGGACTAATTGCTTTCTACCAGGGTCACTCAGACCTCAAACATTCCATGAGACAAATTTCAATGTGAACTTTCAATGTCTTGCATCTCCTCCTCATTTTCCCTGAGGCCAGGGAGACTGTCAAAAGAGTTCGAGTTGGCAATTGGTTTCTTAAAGTGAAGTCAATCTTGAATAATAATAGGCCAAGGATTTTTTGTCAAGTTTTCAGTTGATTCCTCCTTGTCTGTGCAATACCGAATGGATGGGGTGCGAGCTTTACTAGTCCCTCCCTTTTGAGAAGGACTAAAATTCAGTGGTTGTGTCATTTTGACGTCGGTGCAACATGGGGCCTAGACAGGATAATTGGTGTAGTTGCCTTTCTCCTTTTGCCTTTCAAGGCCCATTGCCTTTGTTTCTTCACACCACTTCGTTCCTTCCTTCATCTGCAACATTAGTTTGTGTACCGGTAAGATTGTGGGCGGTCTCTATGGGTTGGCTTGGTTCATTAAGGGACAATCCTAGATATGATGATTTGGAATTTGGTATTAGAGACAATTGTTAGGGAGTTTGATAAGATGCATTGCCCTGTGACACATTGTATCACCCACCATGATGTAGACAAACTTCTTAAGGAATTTTGATAGATTGACTTTGGCATAAACTCTATATTGGGGTTTGGGTTTAAAAAACTTATCCAAGTCATGATAGATTAACCCTTCAAGGGGGGCTGCAATGTGTTTCAAAAAGGGCCATAGCTGCATTGAAAGGCCAATAAATTACACCCAAACTGGGTAGGATAATTCACAATTGAGTAGCTTGATCAACTGAGAAAAACTTTGACCAAGGAGAGAACACAACCAGGGTATTCTTACACATCCATGGCCAACATCACATAATATCCATTACACGAGCCTTCTCAGCATTGGTTTGGGTACTAGTAATGTCACAGGGGGTCTATGTGGGTGGGGCTTGCTATGGGTCAGCTTGGTTGATCGAGGGACAATCCTAGAGATGATGATTCCGACTGTGGAAACAAAGACAAGTATTAGGGAGTTTGATAAGATGCATTTCTTGGCGATGTACTTTATAGCCCACCATGATGTAGACAAACTCCTTTAGGGATTTCAATAGATTGACTTTGGTGCAAACTCTACATTGGCATTTGGGGCTAGAAAATATATCCGATTCATGTTAGATAAACCTCCTAATAGGTGATGCAATGTATTTCAAAAAGGGCCACAACCACATTGGAAGGTGAGTGAATTACACCCAAACTAGGTAGGATAGTTGAGTAGCTTGATTAGTTGAGAAAACCTATGACTAGGGAGAGAACACAACCGGGGTATTCTTCCAAATCCATGGCCAACATCACACAATCTCCATTACATTGGCCTTCTTGGCAAATTGGAAGAGGAAAAATCCTTTTGTAAGGCTTCGGGTTTGCAGACATCACCAGTCACGCGGCTCCCAAGCTTCGCTTACCGAAATACATATAACAACTTCTAGTAGGACATGCCCTACATGTTGATTATTATAGTTGCATGAGACATTCTCCAAGACATAGACTGATTGATTCGACCTGAGAGAGAGAGCTCCTGAGAGGGGTGTGTGGTTCCTATATGAGACAAAGTTGGAACGTAGAGATGGCATCCTCCTTACAAAGAGTTGAGAAGAACTCCAGATGATTCTCCTGTGTAACACAATGAGAAAGGAGATCTACAGATTTGGATGTGCCTATGGATGAGCACAAGGTGAATGTGTGAATTCCCAAAGAGTTGGGTGCATCGTCATGAGACAGAGATGAAGATGATGTATTAGCCTCCTCTGAGCAGAGAGTTGATGATGAACTCCAGATGACTCTCCTGTGTAATGCAATGGGAAAGAATATATGTTGAGTGGACATTCTTGTGGACGAGCACAGGTGAACGTGATCCTAGTGGCTGAGCACTAGTGAGAGTGGTTCTTCTGTGTAATGCAGTGAGCTAGATATATGGACATCCCTATGGATGTGCCCCCAGTGGCTATATGATATCCCTTGCTATATTGTTCAAGAGTCAGACCTTCCTATAACCCTAATTGTAATGTAAAGGGTACAGGTCGGCCCCACCTTAATGTGATTGATAATTAATGTAAAAGATAATTAATCTGGTCAATATTAATTATATTATGAGATAGAGAGGTCGGCCCTGTTGTGCCAATAGACACTTCTGTTGACAGGTCAAGTCT
>JASDQU010291703.1:0-11043 GCA_032191745.1 Picea mariana
TCCAAGAAGCAAGCTTGGAAAACCATGGTTGGTGCAGTTTGCGATAGGAGCAAAAGGGAAAATTAATGAGATGTTTAAGGAATCTTGAATGGAGATGAATGGACAATGCACAAAGAATGATTTGAATATTATACCTTTGGGCTCATACGATTGCCTCATTGGTATGGATTGGTTCGACGAGCACCATGTTGTCGTGGATTGTTACGATAAGGAATTTACTTTCTTTGATGAGGAAGGGAAGTTGAGATCAGTTCAAGGAATTCCAAGAGTTGTGACTATCATAGAAGTTTCAGCATTACAATTGAATAAAAGCTATAGCAAAATATGTGAAGTATTCACAACACACGTGGAAGAAGCACCTGAGGATAAAATTCGAAGTATGAAAGACTGCATAGTGTTGAAATAGTTTGCAGATGTCTTTAAAGAGATATCGAGATTGCCTCTGAAAAGAGATATTTATTTCTCTATAAATATGATGTCGGGATCAACACCTATATCCAAGACTCCTTATAGCATGAGTACGATAGAGTTGAAGGAGTTGCAGATGCAACTTGAAGAGATTATGAAGAAGGGGTATATACGCCCAAGTGTGTTGCCTTGGGGTGCACTAGTTTTGTTCGTGAAGAAGAAGGATGGTACGATGAGACTTTGTATTGACTCTAGGAACTTGAACAAGGTAACATGGTAGAACAAGTATCCTTTGCCAAGGATAGATGACATTTTTGATCAGTTGAGAGACACATAGATATTTTCCAAGATAGATCTCAGATTTGGTTATCACCATGTGAGAATTAAGGAAGAAGACATGGTGCAGACGCAAACGCACTCTATGTCCACTCATAGGATCATTCAATCACCAAGTGAGCTGAATTGGCTCTTTCGATTCCCGCAGGAATCACTGCTCACAACGATCCATAGGTCCTTTCTTCACCTGCACGATCTTCTGTACTCAACCGTGGATTTTCCCGACTAAATTCCGGGTTTCAGGATTCTCTGATCCCCGATGTCAAGAATTCCCTATTCTCTTGATTCCCTGATCACCGAATCTCCGAAATGTCGAAACACCTTTTTCGACTACTAGCCCTAAGGGCTAAGTCTTGGCCCACATGACCTTCCCTTATATGACCGCAGTCCCTTTCGGGGCTTCGGGCTTTCAAATGCCGAAACGCATTTGTCCTCAGGATTCCCGATCCTTCGAATCCCGATTTCCCGATATGACGTCAGTTGGCCCCACAATTGAGCTTTCCACCTTGTCGGGGTTTTGGACTTCGCGGTTCCTAAATGCGTGTCCTTCTCGTCTTCAGGATTCGCGAAACGTCGAATCCCAAAATGTCGATGAACTCTCCCCTTTTGGGACTTTCTCGAAGGCCTCAATTGTTGCCACGCGTCCTCCTATGATGGACGGTCCTTGTCGCTCCACGATTTTGGGGTTCTCGATGCCGAAATGCTCCGACTTCTTGTCCTCGGAACTCCCGAAATGTCGAATCCTGAAATTCCGATGGACTCTTCCCTTTCGAGACTTTTCCCGAGCCCTTAGATTTCTGCCATGCGTCCTCCTATGATGGAAGGTCCTCCATAATTTCACAATTTCATGAAATCAAATGCCGATATGCTCCGGCATCGTGTCCTCTCCATCCCCGAAGTCCCAACATGAAATATGCCAGCGGGCTCCTGATCTTCGCCACATGTCCCAACTGACGGACGACTCAGATCCATTTTGGGGTTTTCACCATGGAGATTCCTGATCTCCTGTCTTCGAGACTTCTGATATCCCAATTTCTGAAGTCCCGATATCCAAACTCCTTCAGAACTTTCACCCTCCTGTTCACGAATTTTAAACCTCGTGCAGCTCTTGTCAGATCCGATGACTAACGGGTGATTCGCTCAAGATCTGACGGTCCAGATCGATATCTTTTGTGTGCTCCTCTGTTGCACTACCTCCTGGACATGAAAACCAACAGCCCAGATCTTTTTTTTTTTCAGTCTGACCGGACGACTGATGTTGCTCCTCCCGAGCTTCTACACATTTCTTCCCAGATTTGGGAGAATTTCAAATTCTCAAAGGCCTCGACCTTTGCTCCATTTCTGTGAGCTCCATGATCATGAGTTCTCGCCTGCGCGCCTATGAAAATGCTGCCCCTCCTGAGCTTTTCCTTTGAATCCTCAAGGGATTATGTGCCTCTGTAGAGTCTTTATGCACACACAAAGGTGTTATCCGTCCTGAGCTTTTCCCTTCACTCAGACTTCTAAGGAAATAATTCCTTCTCCTTTCTCCTCCTGCTGGAGAATGTAATTCCCTCCTGGCTATCCTTCTACTCAAGAAACCTCTTGCTGAGACTTTCAGGGTGTTCAGCAACCCTTCAGAGATCCTTCAATGGACTCTTCTCCTAATCGCAGAACTGAAAAGAGAGTTCTCTTCCTTGTGATTGTCTGCACACTGTCTAAATGCCCTCCTGGCAGAGTTATATATAACTCACAGCAGAGTTCTTCTGTGCACTCTTTGCACCTGCTCAATGCCCACCTGGCAGAGCTTCACAAAAATCCTCAGAGCTTCTGTATGCAACTGTGTTCTCCCTACATAGCCCTGCCTCCTGAGGTATTCAACAACCTCACAGGTCTTTCTTCCGAGTTTTTGATTTCAGTTCTTGTGTTGTAGCACGTCTTTGTCTAAACCCACAGTATTCAGAAGTGCTTCAGTGCGTTGGTATTCAGATACCGCAGTACTCTGTCACGCCCTCTTGGCATGAAACCTCAAAGACCTTCACCTGAAATCGAACCAACTGCTGCAAATGAAAACCTATAGCATACATCTACATCATACATTCATATCATATGAAGAACACTCACAAACATTCATTTAACACATAGTCATGCAGGAAAAACTGCTATTTGTATTAAAAATGGCAAACATCTGTGTTTACAAGGTGTTCCTGAGCACGACCTGTAACAAGGTCACGGATCCTCTCTTTTGATCTCTACTCACAGACTCTCACTCCACTTATCTTCTCTATTAGCTATCACCAAAATGAGATACTGATCTCTTTTACCTAAGGGGGCTCTTTGAGCTCTTCCCTCCAAATCTACCTACCCTATTCAATTACATTGAATGGGTTGTCTAGTCCACAAATCAGATCTAGATATTAGCCTTACAAACATTTAAAGGCCTACCTACTCTAATGCCTGCATAAAGGCACGACTCCATGGCTCAACATCCTACAACATTAATTACATTCAAATTCAAAACTGAAGATGAGGGTTGTGCCTCTCTTCAGTCTTGAATGCACGGACTGACATGGTTGGCTAGCTGGCTGGATGATGTGGAGAGATGCTCCTACATCATACTCCTCAGCTGCAAAATTCATGAGCTCCTGCTCATGAGCTTCCCATCTCAGTTGTGGGAATCCTCCTGGATCCCAAATCATCCTCTGGAGTTGTTCATCCGCTCCATCTCACTGTTGTTGTTGTTGCTTCTGTTGCTGCGATGCTACTGCCTTTATGCCCAACTTCTCCCTACTGGCAGTCTCTGCTGACTCTACCATCAGCCTTCTAATGTCTTCTATCACCTCATCCAGCTGCTGAATTGGCTGACCCTGTTTATGCAGTCTCCCCAGCTGCAAAAATTTTCTGCAAATGGGCAAATCACTGTGATCTCCCATGCCTTCTTCTTCATCTGCTTCCAACCTCACCTGTTGGATGTGCATGCCCTGCAATATTACCCTTCTCTCCAGGGCTTCAATTTGTTCATATAGATTTGCAAATCTAATGATGTCTGCCTCTTCCTCTTCTTCTTCTACAAACTCCCAGGTTGCAGTCCTTTCAGTCTCCTGGCTGAGCTGAAAATATTGAGCCATTCCTCAGAATGCTCATCATTCTCTTCTACTTCTTCTGTTGTTAGCTTCAGTGTTGCAACTTCCTCAGCTTCCTGGCTGAAAGCATTGAGACACTCCTCAGAATGCTCATCTTCTTCTTCTTCTTCTCCTCCCTTTTCTATCAGCTTCTCTAGCTGATCCACATCCATGTCTAAGCTCACCTGCTCTGTCAGCTCCTCCGGCTGATTCCAACTCGCCTGCTCATCCTTGCCCACCTGGAAATATGGGATTTTCCTGTTTCCCTCCCGGCAGTCCATGGAATCAACTGATTCCATCTCTGTTCCCTTGCCCACCTTGCAAACTAGAAACCTTTCGCTGCCCTCCTAGCAGTCTTTGAGATCCTGCAGCGACCTCATTTCATTGCCCAGATGGCAATGTGAAATTCCTTGGTTGTCTTCCTGACAGTCCGTGGGATCTTCAGTTGATCTCATCTCCTTTCCCACCTGGCAATTTGGAATTTCCTCTCTACCCTCCTGGCAGTTCTTGAGATCTTCAGCTGATCCCATTTTATTCTCTTCCCCGAGAATTTTCCCAGTCTCCGGTTCACATATCTGAACCATCTCCTCGGGTCCGTCGAGGTTTTCAGCATGCCTCAACCATCCTCTTAACAACCTATGTTGTCTTCTAGCCATCAACTCGTTGACTGGCCATTTTATCTTCAGCTTCTTCATGGGCCATTCATATACCCATCTCGGCTTGGTATTCTACTACATCCGCAGTTCAAGATCTTCCATCCTTGCCCTGATGTCGGCAAGGTCTTTCCCCCTTTCGGCTATGCTCATCAGCTCTGGGCTTTTTATTCCAACATATCTACGGCCTTCAGTAGCCATGTTTCTATCTATGTCTGCCCTCCTGGCAAATCTACTGCTCACTTCTGCAAATCTGAGTGCTTCAGCCTCTCCTACAGTCCTCTTGACTGTCTATGGATTGTTGCCTACCTACAAACAATCCTTACAGAGTCTCCAACGCTCTGTCTTCTTTTGCCTCGCTTCACCTGAAATATACAAGTGAATTCCACCTCTGATACCACTTGGTGTAGACGCAAACTCACTCTACGTCCACTCACAAGATCATTCAATCACCAAGTGAGTCGAATTGGCTCTTTCGATTCCCACAGAAATCACTACTCATAATGATCCACAGGTCCTTTCTTCACCTGCACGATCTTCTATACTCAACCATGGATTTTCCTGACTAAATTCTGGGTTTCGGGATTCTCTGATCCCCGATGTCGAGAATTCCCTGTTCTCTTGATTCCCCAATCACCGAATCTCCGAAATGCCGAAACACCTTTTTCGACGACTAGCCCTAAGGGCTAAGTCTTGGCCCACATGACCTTCCCTTATATGACTTTACTCTCTTTCAGGGTTTTGGGCTTTCAAATGTCGAAACACATTTTCCCTCAGGATTCCCGATCCTTTGAATCTCGATTTCCCGATATGATGTCAGTTGGCCCCACAATGGAGCTTTCCACCTTGTCAGGGTTTCAAACTTTCAGACTTTCGTCGAATCCTGAAATGCCGATGAACTCTCCCTTTTCGAGACTTTCTCAAAGTCCTTGATTGTTGCCACGCGTCCTCCTATGATGGATGATCCTCGTCGCTTCACGATTTCGGGGTTCTCGATGCCGAAATGCTCTGACTTCTTGTCCTCAGAACTCCTGAAATGCCGAATCCTGAAATTCTGATGGACTCTTCCCTTTCGGGACTTTTCCCGAGCCCTTAGATTTATGCCACACGTCCTCCTATGATGGACAGTCCTCCATAATTTTGTAATTTCGTGAAATCAAATGCCGATATGCTCCAACATCATGTCCTCTCCATCCCTGAAGTCCAGACTTGAAATATGCCGACTGGCTCCTGATCTCCGCCACGTGTGCCAACGGACGGACGGCTCAGATCTGTTTCAGGGTTTTCACCATGGAGATTCCCGATCTCCTATCTTCGAGACTTCTGATATTCTGATCACTGAAGTCCCAATATCCCGACTCCTTCGGAACTTTCACACTCCTGTTCACGAAGTTTAAACCTTGTGCATCTCTTGTCAGATCCGATGACTGACGGGTGATTCTCTCAAGATCTGACGGTCCAAATCGATATCTTCTGTGTGCTCCTCTGTTGCACTGCCTCCTGGAAATGAAAACCAACATCCCATATCTTTTTTTTTTCAGTATGACCAGACGGCTGTTTTTGCTCCTCCTGAGCTTCTGCGCATTTCTTCCCAGATTTGGGAGAATTTCAAATTCTCAAAGGCCTCGACCTTTGCTCCATTTTTGCGAGCTCCACAATCGTGAGTTCTCGCCTGCGCGCCTATGAAAATGATGCCCCTCCTGAGCTTTTCCTTTGAATCCTCAAGGGATTATGCGCCTATGTAGAGTCTTTACGCGCACACAAAGGTGCTGTCCATCCTGATCTTTTCCCTTCACTCAGACTTCTAAGGAAATAATTCCTTCTCCTTTCTCCTCCTGCTGGAGAATGTAATTCCCTCCTAGCTATCCTTCTTCTCAAGCAACCTCTTGCTGAGACTTTCAGGGTGTTCAAAAACCCTGCAGAGATCCTTCAGTGGACTCTTCTCCTAATCCCAGAACTCAAAAGAGAGTTCTCTTCCTTGTGCTTGTCTGCACACTGTCTCAATGCCCTCCTGGCAGAGTTATATAGAACTCACAATAGAGTTCTTTTGTGCACTCTTTGCACCTGCTCAATGCCCACCAGGCAGAGCTTCACATAACTCCTCAGAGATTCTGTATGCAACTGTGTTCTCCCTACATAGCCCTGCCTCCTGAGGTATTCAACAACCTCACAGGTCTTTCTTCTGAGTTGTTGATTTCATTTCTTGTGTTGTAGCACGTCTTTGTCTGAACCCACGGTATTCAGAAGTGCTTCAGTGCGTTGGTATTTAGAGACCGCAGTACTCTGTCATGCCCTCCTGGCATGAAACCTCAAAGACCTTCACCTGAAATCAAACCAACTACTACAAATGCAAACCTACAGCATACATCTACATCATACATTCATATCATATGAAGAACACTCACAGACATTCATTTAACACATAGTCATGCAGGGAAAACTGTTATTTGTATTAAAAATGGAAAACATCTGTGTTTACAAGGTGTTCCTGAGCACGATCTATAACAAGGTCACAACTCCTCTCTTTTTCTCTCTACTCGCAGACTCTCACTCCACTTCTCTTCTCTGTTAGCTATCACCAAAATGAGATACTGATCTCTTTTACCTGAGGGGGCTCTTTGATCTCTTCCCTCCAAATCTACCTACCCTATTCAATTACATTGAATGGGTTGTCTAGTCCACAAATCGGATCTAAATCTCAGCCTTACAAACATTTAAAGGCATACCTACTCTAATGCTTGCACAAAGGCACGGCTCCATGGCTCAACAGCCTACAACATTAACTACATTCAAATTCAAAACTGAAGATGAGGGCTGCGCCTCTCTTCAGCCTTGAATGCACGCACTGACATGGTTGGCTGGCTGGCTGGATGATGTGGAGAGATGCTCCTGCATCAAGACATTAGTAAGACTTCCTTCAGAACAAGGTATGGTTATTACAAGTTTACAATGGTGCCATTTGGGTTGTCGAATGCACCATCTATCTTCATATGTTTGATGAACGAAGTTTTTGGGAGTTATTTGGATAAGTTCAATGTTGCATTTTTTGATGACATTCTTATTTACTCAAGGTATGAAGAAGAGCATGAGAAACACTTGAGTATGGTGTTGAAGGTATCGAGGGAGCATAAAATTTATGCAAAGTTGAGCAAGTGTTCATTTTACCAGAGGCAGATTCATTATTTGGGTCATATCATTCCAGGTGAAGGAATAATTGTGGACCTAGCGAAGATAAAATCCATTGAGGAATGGCCAACACCAAGAAATGTCATAGAGGTAAGGTTCTTTATAGGGATAACAGGGTATCACAGAAGGTTCATTGAAGGATTCTCAAAGATTGTGCATCCAATCACATCCTTGCAGAAGAAAGGTGTGCGATTTGAATGGACTTCAGATTGTGCAAGGAGTTTCCAACACTTGAATAACTTGTTAACAAGTGCGCCAATTTTGAGAATTGTTGATACAAATGCAGAATTCATTGTGTGCATGGATGCATGCAAGGAAGGACTCAATGGATTCATGAGTCAGAATGGTCATGTGGTGTGTTATGAGTCAAGGAACTTGAAAGAGCATGAAAGGCTCTATGCTACTCATGATTTAGAATTGGAAGTTATAGTGCATTCCTTGAAGATGCGGTGGAATTATCTCATGTGTAAACTATTTGAGTTGAGAACAAAGCATTGTGGTATGAAGTATTTGTTTGGACAACCAAGTTTGAATGCCAGACAAAGTAGGTGGTTAGAGTTCCTTAGTGAGTATGAATTCGACATTAAGCATATTAGACGAAAAGAGAGCAACGTGGATGATGCACTTATCAGGGGAATGCAAGAGATGCAAGTTACAACCATTAGCATGTACCAGAAAATTTATGCGACAGAATTTTAGAAGTTTCCAAATCTGATCTATGCTATGTGTACATAAAGGCGACCTTACAACAAAGTATGTCGCAACATAAATTTGAAGGTTATGAGCTAAGAGAGGATGGGATCCTCATGTATAGAAACAAAATCCATATGCCAAATGATTAGGAATTGAAAATAATGATACTGTCATAGATGCATAATGTTCCTTATGCTATACATCCAGGTTAACAAAAGACAATTTTCGCAGTCAAGAAGCAACACTTTTGTCCAGGTATGAAAAAGGAAGTTGCAGATTTTATTGCGAGATGTCTCAAATGTTAGAAGGTCAAGGTTGAGCACAAACATCTAGCTGGTTTGCTACAACAATTTCCCATTCATGAGTGGAAGTGGGAAGTTGTGACCATGTAATTCATAACTAAGTTTCGTAGGACTGCTAAGAAACATTATTCTATTATTGTGGTGGTGGACAAGCTTACTAAAGCTGCCCATTTTGATCCAGTGAAGTAAACTTACAAGGCATTCGACATTGCTGAGATATACATGCACAAAGTTGGTAAGTTGAATGGTATACCTAAGACAATTGTGTCTGATGGAGATTCCAAGTTCACTATGAACTTTTGGAAAGGGCTATTCAAAGGATTTGGAACAAGTTTGAACTTTAGCACAACATATCACCCTGAGTCAGATGGTCAAACATAGAAGGTAAATCAGGTGATTGAAGATATGTTGAGGATGTATGTGATGGATAAACCATCCAAATGGGAAAATTATTTGCATTTGGTAGAGTTTTCTTACAACAATGGGTATCAATCATATTTAAGGATGAGCCCATTTGAGGCACTTTATGGTAGAAAGTGCAACACGCCAATAAGTTGGGACAACCCAACCGACCGTGAAGTAGTTGGTCCATATTTTCTATGGGAAATGGAGGAGCATATGGTAAATATCATGTAGAATCTAAAGGCTACCCGGGACAGGAAGAAAGGATGCGCAGATAAAGGTAGAACCCAGACAGAGTTTAAAGTGGGTGATCACGTGTATCTAAAAGTGAAGGCCAAGCACAGTTCCCTGAAGTTGAGAAAGTGTTCTAATTTAGTAGCGTGATATTGTGGACCATTTGAAATCCTTGAAATGATTGGTCATGTTTCTTATATGCTTGCATTTGTTGCATCCTTGTGTATTCATAATTTTGTCCATGTGTTAATGCTTAAGAAGTACGTACCTGATACTAATCATATTATTGATTGGAATGTGATTCATGTGGAGCCAGAAGGCGGATTTCAAGTGTCGCTAGTTTACATATTGGATTGAAAAATCAAGCATCTCCAGAATTGATTCATGGAGCTAGTAAAGGCCAAATGGACCTGGTATGGTTCTAAGGATGCAGCCTGGTAGTGCGAGGATGTTATGCGGGCATAGTATCCTCATCTTTTGAATATTTTTGAAATTTTGTATATACATGTGTATATGATGCACTGAGGAAAATGCATAAATAAGGGGGAGGGGATTGTATTGTCCCTGATTCATAACCCTTTGTAACTGTACATATAGGTTGGTGAGTTGATTGGTACCAAGTGTAAATGTAATGAACATTTAGGTTGTTAATCTGATGACACTAAGTTATGATCTTCTGTGCATCATAGTAGTGAACGAAGAAGTGTTACCAAATACAAGGTGTGCATATTTTATGTGTTGCGTGCACCTAGGTAAGTGTGCACATTGCACCATATTGCGCGCACTTGGGTAAGTGCATAGTAATGACCTGGAAGTGTGCAAAGTTGGGATATATATGTATATTTGTGTGTGTGTGTGTGTGTGTGTGTGTGTGTGTTTTGAGGCCAGAGAGCCTTTGTGATTATGAGGCTGGTGAGCCTGGACTTAGATAGGCCACTGTGCCTATCCATGTAAATATAATCATGATTATTACATCATTGCATGCAGACAGACTCAGACGAAAAGAGATGGGAGGCCAACTCCACTGAAAAAGAGAAAATGGGGAAATATTTTAATAATATTACCAGAAAATGTAATGTGGATATGTTTTTATCCTAAGTTCCCAAGGGTAGGGGATGGGTCACCAACTGGCTTAAAGCTACTATTAAAGGTGACAAGTGTCAAGTGGAAGGCATGCAATATATATTGTTGGACTTAGATTATTTTTGGCATTATTACATGAGAGGATTATTGAGAGAAGGATTTGGGAAATAATTCATGTTTCAGGATCTCGTGAGTAGACGGGGGTCAGACTGTATGGAAAATTTGATTATTACCTTATGTGCATAGAGAAGATTGTAGGGATTTGTAGTGTTGTAATCTGAGTTTATTGTTGAGGAGACAGGTTGACAGGTCGTGAGAAGTCTCTGTGTGTGAGAGATTGGCTATTGAGAAGTGGTTGTCAGACCCATGAGTATACACTTCATGTGAGAGTGTTGCTGAGAATTGTTCCCTGGTTCACCAATCATTAGTCGCAAGGCTCAAAGACTTCCTTTCCGGCCTGTTGTTGGTAACCCTAGGAAGGGAAGTGGGGTAGTCGAAGGACTATTGAGAAGAGAAGGGGCACACTTCCTTGGGTGTGACAGGTGCATGGGGAATGACTGACTGAGGGCTAGTTGCAGCAATGAGCACCTAGGACTAGGAAATTTTGTTGAGAGTCAGACCTTATTGTGTCACTAGAAGTGTTTT
>JASDQU010291708.1:0-14382 GCA_032191745.1 Picea mariana
ATAACACTTGGATTATATGGTTAAAAATGATTAAATTTCTCTATTACTGATTCACCCCCCCTCTCAGTAATCCAACACAAATGTTCTATGTCCTCATCCTACCCACTACTTCGCCACTTCCTCCATGTGTCATCATCATTCACGTGGTATTCCTTGCTAGGTAAGCCCTAAAATTGACCTTACCCTTTAACCCCTAGTCTCACTGGTGTTCCTTTATCGTGAGCTCAAAGGTTCTATGTCCTCATCCTACCCACTACTTCACCACTATCTCCATGTATCATCATCATCCATTTGGTATTCCTTTCTAGGTAAGCCCTAAAATTGACCTTACCCTTTAACCCCTCCTCTCACTAGTGTTCATTTACTGGATTCTTCAAAGCCAGTGGCTCTTCACCTTTTCTCCATATGTATCCATGATCACTTCATGCTTAAGTCTTAGTGGTATCTCAGTTCTTCCATGCCACGATTTGTATCCATCCTAAGGACTGTAATTACACTCTTTTGTCTCGATTTTTGAATTTTACTAGCCCATATAGCAGATCTATTACTCTTGGATCTGTATTTCTATCCCCACTCATAATTGGTCTTGCCCTATATATTTTTCCTTCTACGGAATTGGTTTAGCTTCAACCCTAGCCATAGAGAAATTCAAAACCTTAAACCATATGGGATGGTAAGCTACAAGACCAAACTTTATTCTCCTCACTGATATTCCCCAACTTGACCTCATGGGCCCCTCAAACTCGACCCTGAGCTCAAAATAAATCCCAAGTTTGAGACTTAATCAAATTTTGATGAGTCGCTTACAACCACAGAAGTTAACATGAATTTCTCTGGTCCAACAAGAGAATTTCTCTGGTCCAACAAGAGAATTTCTCACAATCTCCTTTGGTATTCACCGAAGGAGTTAACATACACGTCAATGGACCTAACTTTAACTTATTTGGTTCATCGAAGCTCTTATCATGATTATTTTTTACCTTAACCAAATCTTATTTGAACTGGATCTTGGAAAGTATTTGTAAATGTTGTAAATACTTTCCTTTATTTCATTTTATTCTATCTTTTAGCAAAATGGGAAGGTGAAATGAATAGATATGATTGCTGGCCTTCTAATATCATCCCATTAAAAATAATTAGAGATTTAGTGAAGAGGAAAGGAAGGGAGATGCAAGGAGAAATGGGAAACAACAGTAGCATAAATTAGATCTCGAAGAAGGAATCCTACTTGAAGTTGGGTGGACAAAGGAATTAATGTGCATGTTTGCTAGTGGGAAAATCCCCCTATAACTATACCAGGGTTCTAAGTATAGACAAAGAAATGAAATACATTAAAATACAATATAATTCCTACACTACCCCAAACATTCCAAACATATGAACAGAAAGTGATACAAGAGTAAGTTAGAAGCAATACCTTTGGTCCAAATGTTTGATGATGACCTCCTTGAGCTTTGTTGCTTCCTTGGATGTTGGTCTCCTCCCAAAGCTGGCCTGCTTCAATTATTAGGAAAACAAGGTGACCAATATTCTATCTTTATTCATCAATTAGGGTTAGATATAACTCGTTATGCATAAACCAAATAAAATACATAAAGATATCATTTGGGATAGGGAAAAAAATTATTTTATTCAATATTCAAAGATTGGAAATTAAAACCTTTGCAGGCTGAGGCTCTGCGAACCTAGTCCAGGCTTCTCTTAACAATGCTCCAAGTGCATCTTCCAAATTCCTTCTCTCACAATCAGCTGATCACTTCAAGGGAAGGGTAGGGATTGTATGGGAGAAAAGGGCTAGAGAGGGAATGTTGAGGCAATAACTCAAAAAAGGGTTGCAAATACTTGGGCAAGGAAGGAAAAGGATTTGGGAAGAGTTTCAACGTTCTAATTATTAATGTTGGAATGAGACCCCAAGAAATTATTTTATATGACAAAAGGATAGTTATTCAGTTTGGAGACAGGCTATAGTAAGTGAAAATGTTGGGAAACCTCCAATAGCCCGTTAATTTCGTCGAATTCCTTGCAACTTTTTATTTTTTGCAACTTTTGAAGGTAAACATGGGTTGTTTATTATGCAGATAGCATATGTACGTGGGGTATCTATCATGCATCAAGCGTATGTACATGAGCAGTAGCGCAGCAGGGCGCATACATGCTCTAAAAAATGTTTTTTTTAATAGAGTTCCTCAACAATGATTTGGCAATTTGTGCAAGTAGAAAGGCCAATGCCATGTATGCATAAGTAGGGAATTTTAGGGCTATAACATATTCCCCCTAATGTATGAGTTTATAAGAGAAACTAATGGCCAAAATACATTACAATATCTTTACCAGTGAGAATGCATGAAGTCAAGTGAGCCCGAGACCAGAGTTCGGAAGGTACCATCGGCAAAACAACAATTATCTCTCTGAGGCAAGCATACCCATGCTCGAGATGAACTGATCATGGATGCCAATAAAGTACACTACATATCCATTTCATATAAATATATAAAGTGTAGCCTAGAGAAATACACAGTGGATCTACATCTCAAAATCAGTCGAAGATATACAAGTACAATATGCATCTTCAAGAAGCTAGTGATGTCTGTGGCTGGATATGAAGACTTCATAGCTCGAGAAACAAATTCAAGATCTTCAAAACTATAAGAAAATGCATCTTTGAGCCTTGGCCTCTACAACTTTGTAATTCCGATGAGTAACAATACACAGAGTTTGTGTATTGCTCACCCCTTTGTAATTTTCTCCTAAGCATAATAAAAATCCCATTTAAATGATGATATCTGAGAGCTAGTGCATTTTGTTCTTGGGTGTGTTTTTTATGAGTTACAATGTGTTTTACATACTTTATTGAGGTAATTTTTCATCATGTAGCAACCATTCACATAATTTATCATTGTTTTGCATTTTTATTTTTCCCACTAGTTGTACATAACATTCATTTGTTGCCTCGACGAATTTAAAATTACCTTGGAATTTTATTTACTTCATGGGAGGATATATAGTTACCTGGGAGAGCTTATGTACCTTATGGAAATTTTTCTTCTTCTCCAATTACCCAATTCACCCCCAAACAATTTTAATTTTTGTCAGTAAAAAAAAATATGCCCTTTAAGCATGTATCTCCATTTTTGTTCGACTCATTTTGACTGGGTTTACCTCATGGTTGATTTTCCTTAATAATTCGATCGAGGTTTCATTTGGCCAACTTGACCATCAAATCATTCGACAAGGGTTTAATTTGGCCAACCTAACTATCAAAGCATCCGATCATGGTTTTCATTTGGTCAATCCAACCATCAAATAATTTCATTGAGCTTTCATTTGGTCGACCTGACCATCAAAGAATTCGACCAGGTTTTAATTTGGTCAACCCAACCATCAAATAATTAGACAATTCTTTCATTTGTTTGACCCAACCATCAAATCATTCAACTGAGGTTCCATTTAGTCGACCCAACCATCAGAGCATTTGACTGTTCATCCATAAGGCTGACTTGACTAGTGGGTGGTCGACTAGTTTATTATTTGGTCGACTCGAATGATTGGCATATTGAAAGGATTATAACAAGACGAATAAGATCAAGATAGAAATAAAATTCTTATTCCACAATAGAATTTGTGTTGGTGAGACAGACAGGCCATATCCCTACCATTTAAAGATCAAATAGTATCATAGCAGGTTTTGAAGGGTTGGAGAACATGTGCATGGTAAACACCTACAGCCAATACCAAAAATGTGGACAAACATTTCTACTAGGCCTACAGAGAAGTAGAGGACCATCAATGATGGGTCGTGATCATGGAGAATATGATAAAGAATACCCAGAGATGAGATTGGATTGGTTGGAGAAAAGGATTGCTACATTGATAGATTTGTGACACAATTGCTTGTAATGAAGGGTAAGGAAGCACACTCAAGAGAGACTGAGAACGAAGAACATAATTCTAGTCCAAAAAGTTACAAAGGAGAGATGCTTGGAAACTTAGGTAATGACAACAACATTTCTTCATCTTCCATTGTTCCTTTCAAAGTTGAAGCAAAGCTAGAAATACCCATGTTTAATGTAAAAACTAATTCTTAATCCTTGAATAGTTGGTTGAAACAATTGGAAGTTTACTTTGGTATTTATCAAGTATGATAAGAAAAATAGATCTCCTTTTATCATTTGAAGAAGACCAGACATGCTCTACTATGGTGGGAGATTTATGTGGATGCACTAAGGATAGGAAAGAATCCCATAGTGTTAAAATGGGAGGAATTCAAGGCATTACTCAAGTCACAATTCTATCCCATAGGCTATGAAGAGGAAGAAATCATGAAGTGGTAGTACCTTTAAAAAGAACAGGTACAAGGAGTGCAAGAGTACACTTCTGAGTTCAGGAGGTAGGCCATCAGGTTGGGTATCTCTTTGGAAGAGCTCAGGGTGGTGATGAAGTACCTTGGAGTACTTTTTATCAATATATGAAGACAGTTTCAGCTACATGGTGTGGAAAGAATAGATTAGGTGAGAAAGAAGGCTCTCTACATCGAGTTGGACTACAGGAAAAGACAACAACACATGGGCTAAGAAGAATCCAACAATAAAAGATACAAGAAGATAGTAGTCATCGGCTAAAAAAGGAGGGACCCTAATAGAAAATGCAAACATTATGATGTAGATGGAAACATGAAAGAGAAGTGTTGGAGAATTCATCTAGAATTGTGTCCAAAGTGGCTAAAGTCCAAGAAGAAAATAAAGGAAGTTGTTGAGACAAAAGAAGAAGCACTAGTGAGAACCTTTGATCTGGACAAAGCCATAGTTTGAACCATATTGTAGAAACTAAAGGTGAGTGGAGATAAACATGATTTATTCAAAATCAAAGTTCAAGTGAAGAACCAGAAGGTAAATGCCTTGTTCGACATTGGTTCTCAATGTAATCTAGTTTCTGAAACATTAGTTGATGAGCTTGGTCTAGAAACCTATGATCTAGTGCAACCAAGTTCTCTAGTATGGTTGCAAGGGAAAACTATTATGATAAATATCTGGATTTTATGAGAAAAAATAAACGACTAAAGATTATTAATAGATGATTAACAAAGAATAACAAAGATAAAGTAAAATGAGTTTTCTATTCAATAAGGAAATAAGATAAAACTATAAAATGCAGTGGAAAACAAGCTTGTTGGAATGGTGGTGGCTTATCTCTGAGAAGAGATGTGACGGTTCCACTCATTTGTAAGAAGATGATTACAATGAGGCTCTGAAGAACTTTTTACAATAAACAAGAGTGTCCAAAACCCTAGACATCCAAAAACCTAACCCTAGGAGATGAAGTGCCAAAAGTCATGTGGGCCATGTTTGGGTAAGTCAGTACATCAACTTCTCAGGGTTGTAACTTTTGCATACGATATTTTTTTTAGGCGTACGATAGCCCGTTGGAAATATATATCCGAGGAATAAAACTATTGATGAAAATTTCTTGATGAAAATTTGTGATAGATACATACCTAAAAAAATTTCGTTTAGGGCCTCAAAATGACTTCAGAAGTTCAGGACCCAAAAAACTGCTAAAAATAGTAAATTACCAAAAATGCCAGAAAGTTGTTTTGATCCAGCTAGAAAAGGTGGGTGGCCACCAATATCCACCTAGATCAATCCTTCCTCCTTAGGAAGAAATGGTATTCATTGCGTTGACTTCCCCCATCAAATGAGGAAATTTCTGTTGAATTTGTCCCTAGGTGAGCCACTTGCCTTGGTGCAGGAGTTGCCCTTCTTTGACGAATCGATAAAGTTGGATCCTTTGTTGTTGAGTGCCCTTGATATGTGTGTCCAAAATATGATCACTGGATGCATGTTGTATGCAGTCGAGGTTGAGCTCTGTTGGTTTCAGTTGTTCTTCTATGTCTTAGGTCTCCAATAATGGTGGGAAATAAGGCTAAAGGAGGTCCACATTGAACAATGGGTGCAGGCCAAGGAAAGGAGGAATGTTGAGCTCAAAAGAATTATCCCCCACAACCTTGGTGATGTTGTACGGCCCATAATGGAGTGGGCGAAGTTTTTGATGGGCTCCTATAAGGTGTTCTTTCTGCAAGTGTAACCAAACTTTGTCGCCCACCTGAAACTTATGTGGCACCCGATGTTGATCATGGCGCTGCTTGTACTTTTCATTGGACTTTTGTAGGATATCCTAAACCTGTTGGAAGATGTCATGGATCCACTCAATGAATTGGGTGTCTTTGTCAACTTCAGTTGGAGCAGGAGATGATTCGGTCGAGGTGAACACAAGGGTAAGTGCAACATCTATGGGACCCAATGGTTGGAATCCCAACCCCACCTGAAAGGGGATTTAGCTGGTTGAGCTATACAGGGCTCGATTGTAGCTAAGATGGACATAGGGAAGAATATCATCCGATGTATGAGGTTGATTTAAATTATACATGTGCAAGATATTCACAATTATTCGATTTACGACCTCGGTTTGGCCATCTATCTGGGGGTGGAAGGCCGTGGATTTTGTGAGCTTGATGTCCAGTAGTGACCAGAGGATCGACTAGAATGTGCTAAGAAATCAACTGTCCCAATCTGAGACAATGGTTTGTGGGATTCTAAAATGTACCCAGACTCATTCAAATAAGATCTTGGTAGTGGCTTCTGCTGTGATTCTCTTCTTGCAGGAAACCATAATCGCCATCTTAGAAAAGCAATCAATAGCCACAAAAACATTGTCATTTCCCCGCTTGGTGGATGGGAGGCCCGACAGGTAGTCCATTGAGATAGATTCCCATGGCCTATTAGGAGTAGGAAGAGGGGTGTACATGCTCTGTTTCTTATTGGTCAGTTTGGCAATAGCACAGGAAGTGCAGGACCCGATATACTTGTTGACCTCCTGTCGAAGTTTCGGCCAGTAGAAATGTTTCTGTAGCATCACCACTATATTTTTGATGTCGAAGTGTCTTTCCACCCAACTGTAGTGGGCTTCCCAGATCAACTTCACTCGCTCATTTGATGGAACAAAAATATGGCCCAGATGACACAACAACCCATCCTGAAGATGGAAATTATCGACAATTATGTTTGCACCCAACATTTGGTAGGTGGTGGTGAAGTTTGTGTTTATCTCATAGATTTGGGGCCATCCAGTGGTCTCATGGTGACAAGAGTCTAACACTATGGTGAGTGCCATGACTGGCAGTCTACTAAGGAAATAAACAATGTAGTTAGTGCTTCTTATTTTATACTTGATTTTGATTTGAAATTGTTGTAAGTATGTGGACCACTTTTGATGGCAGTCATTCTGTAATTTTCCTTGTTTCTACATGAACTGCAGTGGCTTATGATTAGTGTGGATGACTATCTCATTCCCAAGAATGTAATGTATCCACTAGTTGGAGCCTTACACGATGGAGTAAATCTATTTGTCGTAAGTAGGGTACTTATGGACAACATCTGATAGTGTCTCACTATGATAGGCCATGGGGTGGTCATGCTAAGTGAGAATGACGCCCAAAACACAGTCTGAAGCATCTGTCTCGATCTCAAATGGATGATGTAGGTCTGGTAGTGAAAGTACTGGGGATGAGAACAAGCATTGCTTCAAATCATCGAACTCTTGTTGTTGGGACTAGCCCCACACTAATTACCCCTGGTTATTTGGCTGAGGACCCATGTAATATGGGAGAATCCCAACACGAACTTGCGGTAGAAATTGGCAAGGCCCAAGAAGATCCAAAGCTCAGTGAGTGTGGTTGGGGCTTGCCAGTCATGGATGACTTGGATCTTGCCTGGATCCACATGTACACCATGTTGATCAAAAATGTAGCCCAGGTAATGGACCATGTCCATGCCGAAGGAGCATTTTTCCAAGTTGGCTTATATTTTGTGCTACCACAGGGTGTGCAAAACCTGTTGAATATGTTGCAAGTGTTCTGCCTAAGACTTGTTGTAAATGAGAATGTCATCCAGATACACCACTACAAAAGTATTGGTGAATGGTCGCAAGATATCATCAATCATCCTCATGAGAGTGGTTGGATCGTTTTTCAAACCAAAGGGCATGACCAACCATTCAAAAAGGCCTTCCTTTGACTTGAAGGTGGTCTTCCATACATCTGTTTGTTCTATCAGGACCTGGTGGTAGCCATACTTTTGATCAATATTACTGAAGTATTTGGCCCCCGTGAGTTGATCAAGGAGATCTTCGGTTTAGGGAATTAGGTACCGGTTTCTGACTGTGATTTTATTTGGGGCCTGGTAATCAATGCAGAGTCGCCAGGTTCCATATTGCTTCTATACCAGCATGATTGGGCTCCCGCACGATGATGAGTTGGGATGGATGTGCCCCTTGTGGAGCAGTTCTTGGATCTGTCGCTTGATCTCCTCATTCTCTAACATACAATGATGATATACTAGCCCATTGGGTAGTGGTGCATTGGGGGTCAGATCGATGGGGTGCTTGACCTGATAGTGTAGGGGTACCCTGGTAGGTGAGGATACGATATCCGATTATTCTTCGATGACCTTATCTACTTTCTTCTTCTATGTGGAGAGGTCAACTGCAGAGACCCTAGATGAGGTTGTGATATTTCTCTCATCCCAAAAGTGAATCACGAAGAAGACAAACTTCCCCATCTGAGAGATGACCTTCCTGCATTACTAGGCAGAGATCAAGGAAATAGCACTAGGTGGCACTACCTCGGGTATATTGTACAATTTCCTGTTCAAAGTAATAATAACACTGTGAGGGCTAGACTCATATACAACATGAAATTTCCATAAATAAGGTTGGCCCAAAAGAACATAACAAACTTCAAGAGGAGAAGTATCACACAATACCTCGTCTTTGAAGGGATTGATGTCATATGACAGTCGACACTGTTGGTTGACACAGAGATCGCTTCCTTGGCGGAGCCATCCAATGGTGTAGGGTTGTGGGTGCAGCGTTGTCGGCAGTGCTAGCCACTTGAAAACCTCTACTGAGATGAGGTTTATCTAGCTACCGCTATCAATGATGAAGTGTAGTGGGGTGCCTTTTACCCACATATGTGAATGAAAGAGGCACTCTCCTTCTTCTGGATCATCTAGTTCATTAGGCTGGAGCTTGATGGTAGCAACATTGGCAATGGGTCCTGTGTCAATGACCTGTCTTCCAATTTCTGGTCTTGACTCAGAGTCAAAACCCGCATCTGATTTAGAGGCTTTCACTTCAGCCACCAGCGACTGCTTTGAGTTGTAGTCAACAATGTTATGCCAAGGGCTCTTATGGAAGTCGCACCACTTCCTGGTATCTTTCTTTCTCTTTCTAGTGTCCTTCTTTTCTTGAGGCTTGGACTGGTTGTCCTGATACTGTCCATATTTTCTCTCTCCTTTGTTCTGTGGGTTGGGGCTGCCCTTTCCTAGATTTTGCTGTGAGGGGTTCTCGGGCCCAAATTGCCATGTCTTTTGTTTGAGCTTCTGCTCGATTTTGATGGCATATCGGTAGGCCATTCCCAAGGATGAGATGTCCAAAAATTCCATTTTTGTCTAGATGTATCTATGTAGATCACCACGATACTTGAGCACCAAATGTTGCTCTGAATATTTGATACCCAGCTTGGTGCGCAAGGTATGGAAGATATTTGTGAACTCTGGCACTGCCTAGTATTATTTCTTAATATCATCCCTGAAGTATTCTCAGGTGGTCGTGACTATAAATAACAAGGGTTCCTTTGTTTCCTTTTGCTCATAGAAAGTTTCCCACCAATCTTTGACATGCGAAATGGATTTGAGGAGTGCAAAAGTAATATTTTCTTTATTCGAAAAGTTATGGACAGAAAAATACCCTTCTAGTAGATTCAACCACTTGTCTACACCATCTACATCTATCTGACCTTCAAATACAAGAATATCAAAGTTTATTTGTACCTTGAAGGGGGCGACGCCTCCTCTCGAAGAAGACGCGTCGCCTGTTAGTAGTCGCCAAAGGATTTGCATGAAGCTATCCATCATCTCGTTCCTCTGTTGCATGAGGGATTCCTCAAGAAACATTTTTAAAGGATCTCTCATCCCTTCATATTTATTTTCTCCTTCCATGAGAGGTCTCTTGGGCATGCAAGAGCTTTGGCCTTCAAGAGAAACAAGCTCGAGACCCAATTCTTTGTACTCTGATCTTGTTGGGGGCATGCATTAAGATGACAAGAAGAAGACCGCTCTGATACCACTGATACAAATTTTATGAGAAAAATGAAATGAATACAAATTATTAACATATTCTTAACATAGAATAACAGAGATACAATAAACTAGTTTTCTATTCAATAAGGAAATAAGTTGAAACTGTAAAATGCAGCAGAAAACAAGCTTGTTGGAATGATGGCGGCTTATCTCTGAGAAGAGATGTGATAGTTGTGCTCATTCATAATAAGATGATTACAATGAGGCTTTGAAGGCCTTTTTACAATAAACATGAGTGTCAAAATCCTTACACAATCAAAAACCTAACCCTAGGAGATGAAGCGCCAAGTCATGTGGGCCCCGTTTGGGTAAGTCAGTACATCAACTTCTCAGGGTCGTAACTTTTGCATACGATCTTCATTTTAGGTGTATGATAGCCCGTTAGAAATATCTATTCGAGGAATACAACTTTTTAAATTTCTACATACCCAAAAAAATGTCGTTTAGGGCCTCAAAATGGCTCCGGAAGTTCAGGACCCGAAAAACTACTAAAAATAGTAAATTACCAAAATTGCCAGAAAGTTGTTTTGAGCTAGCTGGAAAAGGTGGGTGGCCACCAATATCCACTTGGATCAGAGAATGAATTGAATATGTAAAATCAATTTTTCCATTAGTGACATCTATGTTGATGAGGTAGAATGTGAAGTTGTGCCATTGGACACATGTGGAGTGATGTTAGATAGCCCCTACTTGTGGGATAGGGATGCTTCCTTCTATAGGTGATATAAAAAAGAAGAAGACTTGTATCTTTAAATTATTTGTAAGTGTTAATTATGTGTTCTTGTGAAAAAGGATCAATTTGCAAACACAAAAATTAAAGATTTTTCACACTTAATTTGCACATAATAGCCAACAATTAACATTCATCAGTAAACACATAACACAACAAATGATAAAGGAGTTCACCCCTCTCTTGGGCTACATCTCCTGGTCCATCTTCCAATGGATATTTTCTATTATTTTCTCAAAGTGCTAAAAACAATGCTCAAAATTCCAAATAGATGGCTTCAATGGCTCCAAAACATTCAAAAACCCCTAGCTGGGCTCTTTCTGCACCTAGTTTGGCCAAAAAATGAAGAAGTTATCTTCTTGGAAAATTTCCCCTTCAAGCTTGCTATCTTTGGTTCTCCAATTCACACATGTGTGTGTCTAACCCATCTATGACAATGTTACTGGGCCAAAAACCCAGCACCACACGGATCCCATAAATCGTGGCATAATGTCAAACCATTAGCACATTTAGTGCCACCTTGGGTAGAGGTGTTGGTCACATGGGGGCATTTGGCCACGTCCTAGCACATAACTCGTCCCCAGTGGCGAATCTGTTGCATAAACCCTGCACCATCAGTCACATGGAGTGCTCGTGTGGCATATACCCTACGCCCTTTGTTGTGAGTGGCAAATCACCCTATGGACTAGCACTTAGGGTTTTATCATGCATGCAGAAAAGACCTAAAGATTCCTAATTTTTACGATCATGCCAAACCTAATCCCCATTACTCTTGAGAAAATACACAGTTAAAAAGATCAAGTGAACATACCTTATTTTTGATGTTTGGTATCGATCCCTCTTCACGCTTGGTCACTCTTTGACTGCAACTCTCCTCCCAAGGCTAACCTACATTCACAAAAGACAAAAAAAGAACTCCACATGCATTTGATCTACGAATTAATGGGTTAGAGATTTAATCAACATGTACACAATAAACAATGGAAACCTCATATGGTGGGATGGGAAAAGTACTTCTTTATTATTAAATTCACTAAAGAAAATTACAATAATGAAGATGGCCACTACTCCACGAATATGGTCTTGGGCTCCTCTTGTACTATGCACCAACTTCTAACACACTTACTTCTCTTCTTCGTTGAAATCACAAAATGGTTGTAGAATCTTGGGTAAAGGGGAATACGGATTCGGGTAGAGTTTATTTACTATGATTTTCCTCCTTTCAAATGGGACCCCTACCCCTTCTTTTATAGGCTAGAAGGAGATAGGTATTTGGTCGAATGACTGGCCATGCATGGTCGAAAGGTTTAGTTAACTTACCCAAAACTGTGTGTTCCGTCAGCAACTTTCCATTTTTCATGCTTTTGTAGGTACATGTGGCCTGTAGTGGGTAAGCTAGAGTGTACAGACTAGCTGTAGTGGAGCAGAGTGTTATCACTGAAATTTCGTCTGCACATGGCGACAAGAACTCCACATCATCTGCACATGGTGACAAGAACTCTACATCATCAAAACAGCAATGAAGTCATTCAGGGAACTGAATTAAGTTCATAGCATTCCAGAAGGGTAAAAAACTATACAAAGTAACCAAAAATTAAAGGGCGCTTTACAGCAGTAGGGTGTGCGCGCGTATGCGCGGGATAAAAATGTATAACGAGCGCATGCACGCCCGACGCGTGCCTGTCCATACAAAAATCTACGCATTTTCTAATACGGTGCATTAATTGCCTAAGTCAGCCTCCCGACCGCCTGTGGACCGGCCCCCAAGATGATTTGACCCTCAGATCAGGGTCGGTTCTGCAAATACGGCGAATTTATGGCTTAAGCGAACCCTAAACTAGCCTGTGTTTACACCGGAAACTAGTTACATGACCTCCTGGAAATGGCTATAAAAAGCAGTGAAGGCTCATTGTTTCAGCAGAGAATTGAAATTAGAGTTACGCTCTCCAGATGCTTCCAAGCCTAGTCTTTGATAACCAGTTCATCAGCTGTGTAATACCGAGTTCTCTCACCACCCATTTCTGCTCTGTTCATTTTGTAAGGAAGGCATTCAGTTGAGGATTCCCGAAGGAACTTCCGCTGGAGGGAAGAGGAACCATTATCCCTTTCTACAGCGTGTGCTATGGTTTTTGCTAATATATCAAGCCTTGAAACCACTGGGAACTCCCTTGTCTCACATTTGAAGTTTTTGTTTATTGTTGTAAGGTTATTTGCTTTTCAGCTGTTAGATAGATTTTATTCTGTTTGGTTTTCTGTTCTTTGTTAACCCTTTTTTATTCACAACATCCTTTTCTGCCTTGCTGAGCCTAATAGGGCATGCTAGTGCTCCCATTCTTGCTCACCCGGCGATGATTCGAGCACGAACAGACTGGCGACTCCACTGGGGAGTTAAGGTATTAAATCCTCTTTCAATTGGGTTCAATTCGCTTTCCTTTTGTCGTTTTTAACTTGCAGGGATTCAAACCGGCTTTCGCCGACCTATCAATCGGCCGATTCACCGCAAAATTGAGAGAACCAGTCTTTTCTCTCAAACACGCGGGTACGCCACCCCACAGACGCGCGCATGTGCTCTGCTTTTTTTATACAGTTCGCGCGCACATGCGCACCTGTCCAGGCTAACAGCCGCACATTTGACTAAAATTTTTTCATTGTAAAGGTTTTGGATGTGATTTTCCTTTTCAAACACTGATGTAATGCATGCTCTAAACACTGCACAACTTAGGCCCCTCAACTTATAAAGGGGATAGTCAAACATAGGCACTTAGGAGGATTAAAATCATTTTTTCCTTATTTACTTTCAGCCACGTGGATGGCTTGTTTTGATTCATAAATCTAAGTTGAACATCAAGTTGTAAATCACATATAAACTCACATTCGGGACTAGAAGTCACAAGTAAACAATCTTAAGTATGCTCTTCTCTCGCGCCCTCAGGCGACCTTGAGAATCAGAAATAGATTGCGAAAACGATCTCATCTCCCTTAAAAATTCAAATCTTTTAGGAGAGGACATCGACTCTTTTCGAGACCCCTCTTAGTTTCATTTTTCAAACACATTCTTGTAACGGGCCCATACATGCCCACATGTCAACAAAGCTAGAATAGTGTTTGAATTTATGCTTTCTTAGATAAAAAAACTAGGAGAGTTTAAAGGTTTGTAACGGGCCCACACATGCCCACATGTTCAATCTAGGATAGTTTCCTGCTTTTTCTAGATTAACTCACACATAGGGAGTTAAAGAATAGTAACGGACCACAATGTCCACATGCTAGTCTCATAGGGCTTTTAAAATTCTGCAAGGTTGTACCAATGACATCTAGTTGATTTAGGTAATCAAACTCTTGTAAAGGACCAAGCGATTTCCACATGCTGCAAGGTGACATCTAAATAACTAAAATTTGGCACACTTGTCACTCACACACAAAAGTCACTTTTTTCACTCACATAGTCTCTTCTCGAAA
>JASDQU010291709.1:0-10421 GCA_032191745.1 Picea mariana
TAAACGAAGTTACAGATACTCTAGCTAATCAAATTTTAGATTGGCATCTTGCACACATATGAAAGAACATTCACATAAACATGTAAATACATTTTTTGCACACATGATCCATAAGACACAAAAAACATAAAAAACCATATATAATATCATAAAGTAACTAGAGTACACAGATGGACGCAAGCGCCTAAAAAATATGACCAATAACGAGTCATGGGGCTTATGCCCTCAAAAAATATATACAAGTAGTGCTCGTGGCATGTAAAATGTCTAGCTAAGGTCAGGGCCTGTGGGCCCTGTTAAACTGATCCACAGCGTTGGCTAAACGCCGAAACAACCGGACCCACATCTGTGGTGCCCCCACTACATGAGGTTGCATAGATGGTGGCAGGTCCTCAATCTCTGCCATAGGGACCATGCGAGTGAGCGCAGTAAAGTTCCGCTCGACTCGTCTCAATACCCTCTTAGCCTCCCTGGCTGGAAGATCTCCTGCTATTGCTGGTCCCCCTGCGGTGGCAGGTGCGGCCCCTGGCCGAGGACGACGCATGTTCCTCGCATAGTCAGTCGGTCACACTGGTCCCACATCTGCACACAATGAACACATATCCATCAAATACTCTGGTATAACAAAAAAAAAATGATATATATAACAAAAACAACATAAAAATTACATATGTTCAACAAAAATAAAAATAAATAAAAAAATGAAGGAGACCTACCCATCTCTCCTCGCTCCTCACCAGGAGGTACGGGTATCTCAGGATCCCTCGAAAAATCAATCCCTGCATATGGGTAATCCTCGATAACTGAGATCTGTCACGACAGTTGGGCAAAGAAATCATCATCGAAGGACTCATTAGTCCTTCCACCACCCTGTCGTGGCAGCAATACTGCCCATCTACACATAGCAAGAAGAGAGACCTAATGTCCTCGTACCACTACTTGAGGACTAAAACTCGGAACTCTCTCAAAGAAGAACGAGCACAGAACGGTCTCGAACCCAAAGTTCCTCTATGTCCGCAAACGACAATCTGTCAACTGCCTCTTCATACACTCAAGCAATGTGGTACTTCAATAAAAAATTTGTGCATTTAAGCACTGGACTGCACAGTTCATCTGTGCACGGGACGCCTGATGTAGAGCCCCAGAACTAGTGATTTGACCAATAAGCAACACTATCGCCTGTAACGATAAGTCGGTAATCTTGATTATGGGCACCTGCGAGCTCGAGCAGTTTGTATCATCCGCACAGTAAAGACCTATCAATTCCGCTATGTTATGCGGCCCCGAAGGAAAAGTCCGGAAGTTGACTGGTTCCCCTCTTCGAGAGAGACCAGTCAAAAAATAAATGTCCTCGGTCGTGGGCACCAGTGACTGCCCCTCTAACATGAATGCCTCTGCATCCGGATGCTAGTAGTCAACCAAGGCATTCAGTAGCCTAGGTTGTGCCCGCATAAAAGGACATAGGAAAAGCTTGAGTAACCCACATTACATCAAAGCAACCACAACATTGGGGTTTTCCCCGACCAACTCACTAACCTCTTCATGCTCTCTTTCTCTCCAGTGGACATACATCCTGCAAAACACCAAGGTTCAAGAGGGTTAACCCTTGATTTTTAAGCCTTTTTCATTCAATAAGGGGGTCCACGCAGGCTGTAATAGTGACAGTTGCATGTACACGCATGCAGAGTTTACTCTGCCCAAATGTACACGCAGCCTGTCCTGAGACAACCCGGGTAGACCTAGGGCCGACCTTTTGAAGGTCGACGCCCCCCAAAAAAATGAAACCTAAAGTAAAAAGAAAGACTTAAAATACAAGATAGGAGAGTTTGTACTTACTTGGTCCAGACATAAGTTTGTTTCATCCACTGTAGCTCCCAGAATCACTACTTTTATCAAAGGGGGTCTTTTGGCTCCAGAGTCAATTTCCAAATCAACAATGGTGATAATGAGCTGCCAACTTCTATTTATAGACTTTTTGGCCTCTTTTTGTCACTATTTTGGCCTCCCTTATCATTTTCTTTAAACCAAAAACCATTTAGCGTGATTTAGGAGTTGCATGGGAGGAATTTGATCGGGTTTGGGGACAGTTTTTTGGAGTTTTGGGTAATTTTTGATGGTCCGTGAATTTTTTTTTCCGAGGATCAACTTGAGCATGTAGGTTAGGTTTCTACCCTGACTTTTGTATCTCGTTGTCTTTTTCCTTTGCCATAGGATCGATCCCATCAGGTTGCGACACAAAACCATCATAGTTGCTTTAGAAGTGTCGCGACTTGGTGGTAGAGCTTACCGGAACATGGATGCCCTAGGTAGATCCTGGTTGCATTATGGTATCCATGCTATCTCTAATCACTGTAGGCTCGGGAGTCCTTGTAGTTTTTCCTGATGACGAGTTTGAAACTCATTTGCATGATTCCTTTTCGATCTTGACCTCACCCTCAGGACTCCCAAAAGATATAACAGGTCTTCTTTTAAGCCCTTTTCAGACCCTCTAAACTTGAAAAGATTGTCGAGCGATCTTGTGGCCTTTCACGCTCGTTAAACTGAAATTTGAAGTCACGTCTGCCCGACGGTAGTTTACCCCTTTTTCGGTCCGGACGGTCGACTGTACGAACAAAGGTATACTCTATGGAACTTTAGTTCTCTAGAAGAGTACTCTCAGGTATCATTTTACCCCTTTTTCAGGCCTGAGGGACTAAATTTATGAAAAAGGAACCCCCATGAAGTCCATAGTTAAGCTCTTTTCAGACTCCCTAAAATTGAAAAGATCGTCGAGTGACCTTATTCTTTCACACTCGTTAAACTGGTCCAAAAGAACATTCCTGACGGAGTCCATAGTTAATCTTTTTTCAGAGTCCTTAAAAATGAAAAAATGGCCAAGTGATCTTGTCTTTCTCACACTCGTTAAAATGGTTTTGAATAGACGTCTTGTCGGTGCTAGTTTATCCCTTTTTCAAACCGAGTAGACTATCTTCGAAAAAGGTACCCCAATGGAGTCTCCTTTTACGTTTTTTCAGACTCTCTAAATATGAAAAACCACCGAGCTTACCTTCCCTGGGCTCGTTAAACTTACATCGAAGGACGTTACCATTGTGTGTTTTGTAAACTGCGTTTGCATACCTTATACGCCAGCCTTGTAGCACTTTGCTTCTACGTCTTAACACCCTTGGCCCCCGGAGGATTTTTCCCAAGTATCATTATTTTGAACATCAGTCTTGTCCTTGCGCCTTGAAATTGTATGTTTGTCACACTCATTCCTCCATTGTAACATAACATTCCTATATTCTTTTTTCCAAAATCATTGAAAAATACAAAAAAAAAAATCAAATATACCCCAAAAAGAGGAAGGGAAAAGTATTTTCTTTATTGGCAACATAATGAGTCGCCCTTGGATAAAGCACATCTGTCCGTTTGTTCGTCAAACTATGGGATGTAATATGACCTTAGGAAGCTATTCTCGCTACATAGAGTTGTGTCCTCCTCTGTTTGGTTATTCTTCCAAATATATGGAGAGTTTGTGTTGCCTCCTACTTCGTAAACTTATGATTGATGCCATGTTGCCTAAGTCACATCATTTGTCGTGTTGTTTTCCGAGGGAAGTTTCTACCAAGCCTGAGTCGGCCCCTCTGCAATTTGTCTCTTGCCCTCATACCCGGCCATCTTGAACGTCCAATCAAGTCTTTGTTCGAAATCAATGAAGCCTTCAGTCTGATCATCAAGATTCTCTAGTCCATGACTGACGAGCCGTCGAAGACCTCTGGGTAGTGTAGTCGTACACTCATATTACACTCCTACCTTGATTTTTGAAGATTTTGAAGTTGTTGCTTGAGCTCTGAAGACCTCATCTCTAGCCATCAGGCCGTATCGGCTTCTAGAAGATGGATACTCTATATGTATATCTTTTTTATTTCGAGATGTAGCTCTGCTGTGTATTGTTCGTGGCTACACTTTATATAGTTATTTGACATGGATCTATAGTGTATTTGATTGGTAGCCTTGATTCTATTTTATCCCGAGCATGGGTATGCCCGCCTCAGTGAGACATTTGTTATTTTGCAGACGACACCTCCCGGTTCCTGGTCCCTGGGCTCACTTGTTCGGCACTACAATAAAGATTGGTAATGTATTTCAGCCATCAGATGCTCTTCTGACCTCACACATTAGGGGGCATCTGTTATAACCCTAATTTGCACCATACATGCTTACCTGGCATCAGGCCATCTCAGATCCCTTCTTTGCCAAAGCACTGCTGAAAAACTCTTTAAAAAACCTCTTTTATAAGGGCCCACGCGCCCTACTCCATTACTGCACGCGTGTACATGCTAGCTAACCTAAAACAACCCGCGTGTACCTACAAAAGCACGAAAAAAGGAAAGTTGCCAACGGAACACACAGCTTTGGGTGAGTTAACTGAAACTCTCGGCCATGCATGGCCGAGGGTTCGTCCAAATACCTAGCTTCTTCTAGCCTATAAAAGAAGGGTTAGGGGTCCCAGTTGGAAGAGGAGAAGAATAGTAAAGAAACTCTACCCAATTGCACATTCCCGTTGTCCCAACCCTTTAGCCATCCTTGTGCAAGAAGAGATACAGAGAAAATAAGTTGGAGGATAGTTGAAGAGGAGCCTAGGATCAGGTTCGTGGAGCGGTGGCCAGTCTCGACATTGTAAGTTGATTCATTAAAGTTAATAATAAAGAAATGTTTTTCCCGTCCCACTATATGAGTTCTTCATAGCTTAGTGAATATATGCTTGAATCTCTAACCCATTAATCTATAGAACAAATGCATGTAGAGTTTGTTGCTTGTTTTGTACGCAGGTCAGCCTTGGGAGGATAGCTGCTAACAAGCGATCAAGCGTGAAGAAGGATCAACATCGAATGTTCGGAACAAGGTATGTTCGTTTAACCATGTGTTTGCTTAAAGGAAATGGGGATTAGGTCTGGGACGACAGTAGAAAGTAGGATTCTTTCGGTCTTATCTGCATGATTAATATAACCCTAAGTGCTAGTCCGTAGGGGGATTTCCCAACACAACAGGGACTATCTGCTTGCACCTAATAATGCAGTAAAGGAGGATGATCCGTATTCTCTTTACTAAATACGAATTGAATTATAGTAAACCAAGTCCCACACCTTAGAATCGTATAAAACTGTGGGTTGAACAAGAGTATTCATGAGCAACATCCTGGACGATATGTCTTGGAAATGATTTTGGAAACACTGCCTCTCAAGAAGGGCTTGGTAACCATATCCCTTGTTGACTTGGGGATGAAGTGCATGGCACCAATTGAAACGAGGTCTTGTGAATAATACTACCAAATAAGTATGCGTGCAAGTGATCTCATTCTCCTCTCCTCTGAAGAAGAAATGGTGATAAAATAAGGTCTTCTTCGACCCATTAAAGATCAATACCTTGGTTTTGACCCGGGATGATCATCAATTGTTGAAGGTCGCAAAAGAGGGTTAGGGAATCTAGATGTATTTGCAACCCTTCATGGGATGAGGCTAAAAGGATTGCATCATTAGTGAAAGAAAGATAGAAATTAGGACATGGTGGAGGAGGCACCCATATCCATCCTAGATGTGCTCATGCAAGAAGGAATCCAACTCATTAATGTAGATACCAAGCAATGTGGGGGACAAGGGGAAAACTTGTTTGACCCCAATGGTACTCCTTGTTGTTCCCATTTTGTGGGATAACTAAGGAGATGATGTGTCAAGGCCCTTAGATTGTAGACATGGAGTGTCAAAAGACCACATGACTAGTAGTGTCCACTTGCACATATGGAAGCTTTCTCTATCACCACAGTTCGATCCATCATCAACACATCCACCACACCATCTAGCTTCTCGAAGGCACATGGGTCTTGCTCCATGCGGTACAAGTCAGGTATTGTGGCAGGTAATTACCCTAATATTTGAGGCTTTTAAGCATGTTGTATTGAGTCTACTTTTGTTTATATAATGTTTGCTTGGACATTGTTCTTTTGACCCTGTTTCACCTTGGTGAGTGTCATCGATTTCCTAGTAAGTGGCCAACTCTTGGGGAAGGGGTGTAACTAGGGGTCCCTTGAGGGGTCATCGTATTATTCCTGACCATACTTATTACTTTCCACTCATTTTCATTCCCATCACATTACCCTCTTCTAGTCCCTTTGGCTTTACTGACCCAAGAAGGGAATGTACCTCATCTCATGGGAAGAAGGGGCTGAAGGCCCAGAGGGTTGTCGCTAGCAAAAGATAAAATCCAAACCATTAACTTTCTAGATGCTCGCCCAAGGATTTCGAGGACAATGAAATGTTTCTAATAAGAATCGATGTGACCCATGAAAGAATAACTAATAAAAAATGCCAACTAGGGAGGGGCATGTGTGGGCACTATTTTTAATTCTTAGGTAGAAGCCCCACACATGTTCCCAATTTGGGAAAGCATGCATGATGTGACCAGGGTAGAGTCAAGGTGGGAACAATTTTTATTGCTTAGGTAGAAGCCCCACCTTGGCTTCAACCTAGAAACGTCCTAAAAGAATCAAAGGCAATGAATGGGCTTGGAAAAAGGATGCATTGAAAACGAAGGTGCAACATACCCTCTACAAAGGCACCCATAGATGAGACAATACGAGCCCTTGTATGTCATGAAACCCATTGACCTATGAAGTTTAAATCCCTATCCACCTCATCATCCACTACATGACCTTGAAGGGGCACCCTTGGCAGCATCCCCTACTTGAGGGTTTTGGTTTACCCAATTGGACTTTTATGACACCCCTCCCATACCTAAACTTGGTCAATTGTATAGGGTCTTTGAGCATTTGTTTAATTTGATGAGGTAGTTTTGATGCACATTTTTAGATGCCTTATTTATTAGATGTGGTTTTCACTTGCCATGATATTTTGACTTGATATCTTTGGAGGGCGTACACATGTGTTTTGCAGGACCTTGTTTGATGGATAGTTTTGGAGGAACAAGCCTAGCTTGGGCTTCCATGGGGCTCGAAGCCCACAAGTAGGATACCATGGGCCCACATGCTGGATCATGATGAATTGCCTTTGGAGGCCTAGAAGACACCTTGGAAGACATGACCTAGCCCTCACATGCCAAATGACTTGCCTAGGAGGGACAAAATGTCACTTATTGAGGCTTGATGTCACCTAGGGCTAGGGTTTGGTGGTGATGGAGGTATTTCTCATTGACACATGGCATGTTTTGAATGAAGAAGGCTTTGAACCATGAAGAAGATGCTTGGATGAATGATAAGTGGCCTTTGGAGGCCTAGCCATGCTTCCCCAACTCCAACGACTTGCTCAAAGTGCCAAAACGTCCCCTAAAGGGGCGACATCATCTTGTTTTGGGGTTTCTAATGTGCAAAAACTGAAAATTAAATATTATATTTTGGTTTAAGGGGTAAGATAAGGGTTATTGACCCCTTATCTTATGTTTTACCCTTTGAATGTTGACAAACTATGTTTTAGAGTCTTAGTATAAATAGAGATCACGCGAATCTTATTTCATGACATAACTCTCCCATTGTGAGAAGTATTAGGCTGAAATTTGCGCCCTCCTTGGGAAACCTTCTCTCTCTTGTGCTTTTGTCTTGGTTTCTTTATGCTATTGGTGGAAGAAGTAATGCACTACCCTTCTTGGAGTTTTTCTTTGGCATGTATGGTGGATTTATCTTAGTAAGAGGAGGTTTATCTTGTCATTTCTTGAACTAGATAAGGATTTATCTTGTTGATACTTCATTGCTTAGTTACAAGTTTGATTTGCTAGATTTCTTCGGGGGTATAAGGATTTACAACCCCACCATTATCTATCATTTTTTCTAGAAGTTATTTGTTGCACAAGGTTTTACTAGGAGAAGTAAAAGGGCTTACACACTTCTAGTATCTCCTAGCTTAGAATTTGCTTACCTTGGGGAGTAAGAGGGTTTAAACCCCCAAGGAGATAGCATTATTTATATCTTTGTTTACTTGACTCCATAACCCAATAGCTAAAGGCACTAGTATAATTGCATTGGAGAAATAAAATATTGCATTGGTTAACGTGAAATTTTATGATTTGAAGGTTGTCTAAGTTGGAATCAATTCTTTGTTATATATGCTTGGTTGAGCCACKAGGGCATCATATTTACTCAAGTAATTCTTKCTGCYGTTATAAAACTTCATCTACAKCCATTAGGGCTGCATAAACCCTAACACTTTTCTATTCATAACTTGTCTTTCCACCGTCAAAAGTTGCTAAGATTCTGCCACACAAATCTACTTGGCCTAGCACAACTTTTGGGTGGATTCTTTGTGAGTTTTGGTGGATGGATTTTATTTTGTAATAAATTGTTTGTTACAGACACAAGGCTGCAAAATATCTCTGCAAATACTTTTTATTACAACCTTGTTACATTGCTAAAGTCTTGTGTTTTCATTCTTGAGTATCACTAGTATTTATGTAACTCATCTCTAGCATAATTCATTGGACTTTTAGCAATTGTTTAGCAACTTTAATACTTATTTCTTTGCTGATATACATTGTTGTTTACTACAACAATTAGGGACAACACAATTAACTTGCTTGTCCACCTAACATTATACATATATGCTTGGCTTGTTCTTTTGTCTCGGGCAGGTACAACATTCTTTGCCGGTGTTCTTGTCTCTTGGAAACCATTGGATACCACTAAGACTCTTCCCCAAGAATTTCCACAACTTCTATCTTGACCTTTAGGGGGAATTTACTTCATCTCTTCACATTCCATCTCATTCCCCCTAGGGTCACTGAGATTCCCCCCTTGAGGTGATTCTTCATCTCTAAAGTGACGAGAATACCCGCCTAAGGTGAGAGTGGGTAGGTGTTCTCTAAGTTGTTGCCATTTTGTGGTTTGGGTCGGGCTTTTCCCAACCTACAACTTGTGTGATAACACTCCTGATAAAATCTGAAATCCCCTATACTCTGCGTATATGACCAAGAACTAACTCATAAAGGCGCATGATGGTGGTCAGTGCGGTATCAAAGATACCAATATCTTTGAGTCTCTAGAACAAGGCCTCCCAGGGTATGGAGTCAAAAGGTTTTCGAAAGTCCACAAAAAAACAATAAAATTTCTAAGAGTGATGTCGTGCCTCCTCAATGATGGCCTAGAGTGTAAGGATGTGGTCAATGGTCTGGTGCTCAAGTCCGAATCCATCCTCTCCTTTGGATTTCAGTTTCCTCCTCTCAAGCTCCCTAGAAAGCTTCAAATGCAGGGTCATAACATAAAGTTTAGAAAAGGTTTGGCCTACCATGTCATCCTATAGTTGTTGGGATCTGTACTAGAGCCCGATTTGTGAATCAGATGATTAATGTGATGTGACCAAGACAATGGAAAGGCCATGAAAACTACATGGTCGAAAAGGTTGGCTAGGTTGTTATCTATAGCATGAAGGCTCTACTTGAAAATCTCTTCTTGAAACCCTTCCTCATCCAAACGACCTCCCTGGTATCCCCGTAGGAGAACAAGTGGCAAGAAAAATGGGGGTAGATGACCTGGATTGAGGGTTATCTAAGGACATCATACATGGAGGATGTATGGGTAAACATGGATTTTGGGTCTCGAAGAAGAGAAGAGTGGAGAGTAAGAAGGTGCGTTAGAAAGTTTTAGGGGAACAAATAAGGGAAGCACTCAAATCATGTCTCCATTGGGATATGAAGGAGTTTGCAATCATTTTCATACAACTTTTTCATGGGACGAGATCTAGTTTTTAGGGAAGGTGAGGTGGATTTGGTGTGATGGTGTAGGACTAAAAAATGACTTCTCAAATGGCGGATGAAAGTAAGGTGTATTTGGCATCGACAAAAGCGATGCGAGAGAACATGGACTTAGGTGGGAGCCTTTGGAAGAGATGGGAAGTAAAGATGTCGAGATCACCCTCCTCAAAGAAAAATGTGGTTTGAGGTGGGCCTTAAGGAGGGGGGTTAGGGGAGAGGGGGTGTCAACCTGAAGGGAGAAAGATAGAAGAGCATGGTCGACTAAGGCAAGGGGAATCAATGAGAAGCGATGGATGAAGGGGAGAAGAGTTTGAATGGTAAAGACAAAATCGACTACTCTCGCACCTCCACTACGAGGTCGACAAGTGAAGAAGTGAGACTCAGGAAAGTAGTATATGTCATTCATGATCAATAGCTCACGGGATCCTCTAAGATGCAATGGGTGTTTGCCTTAACCTGTAAGAGGACGAGATGCATCATTCAATTTCCGCTGGAGTCCCACTGAATCTAGATTTATTTCCTGGATGTAAAACATGTCATGTGAGTGGTCATGGAGAAGGATTTGAAGGGCTTGGGTATGGGCATTGATGTCGCCCATTAGGATGAAATCCCCCATCGTTGAGTACTAAATGATGCTAGTGTACAAGTCCATACGAGGGCCTCCATCCAAGTCACTGTGAATAACAAAC
>JASDQU010291710.1:3964-14382 GCA_032191745.1 Picea mariana
TTAGCTTGGAATGTAGGCACTAATATTACGAGCTATTTTTCTTTCTATTTTTTCTTCTTACTCCCAAATTCAAAATGCCTTTCAAGCCATAAATGAGGTTGGATGAGTACAAGTGGTTTGAAAATTTTTTTAGTCAAATAAGGAAGTGACAACTTAGAAGTCCCAACCAACCAAACACATCATTACATGAGTGCCAATGCATAACCACCTGACAATATTGACCATTTAGAAGAAGATTGTGCACCCTTCCCAAGCTTCCTTCTCTTAGGTTGGGGGTCCAAGGGTGCCCTCTTTGTCCTCCTTGTTGAATATTCGGGAAACCTCAATCTCTAGGGAATTTTTGAAGTGACCCAAGGTTTGTACCTTAGATGTCAAGTGGATACCAACCTTTAGTTTTGAAAGTGTGGTGTTGCCAAACCCCTATAGGGAACTAACTAGCATTATGAATGACGGTGAAGAAGATACAGACTATGATGATACCAATACATAATGAAGGTAGCTTCATGGAATATAAAGGGGCTTAGAAAGCCCTATAGAAAATCCATGGTTTGATGAATTGGAACTTTGAATATTGATTAAGATATTTTGTGTTTGTAGGAAGTTAATAAGTCTAGTTGGTTTCTTAGAATGTCACTCAATGTGATATGGTTAAATATTGGTGTTTATGCTTCCAGTGATATGGATGTCAAAGGGGTTTTTGTTATGCTAATTTCATCTAGCCTTACTTCTCTTATTATGAGTTGGGACATAGACCCATCACAAAGAATTGTTTGGATATTTTTTAACCTAGATGGATACTAAATATTGGTCTTGTCTAACCTCTAGGTGTCAAATGATATATAGAAGAGGGTCACTTTTTGGAATTGGATAGCCCATGAGTTTCCAAAGCCCCATTAGTTTGTTTATGGGAATTTCAATATGGTTGAAGCACGGGATGATAAATAGGGCATATTGTTGGTCAAAACACCCTAGGGGGAGAAGGTTGCCTAGATCATCCTCGAGGCCAATCTTGGCCTTTACTATCCTAATAAATTTAGGAATAAAAAATCATCAAAGCTTTGGTTCACATGATCGAACTTCCAAAAAGACAATGAAATAATAGTGGAGGAAGGCTAATAAAGGTTTTGGGAGAGATGGTGTAATGAAAAAAATTTACATAAACAACAACAACAACAACAACAACAACAACACCAATAATAATCTAAAAGACACAACCTAATTAAGGGGAAAAACCCTTTAGCTTCATAACTAGTTAATGCTTGTAAGTATATCGCCACAAGACTCATTGTAATTTCATATACCATTCATTCATTCAACCATATTCAACATATTAAATTATCCCATATGGATTTCTCACTCCTACTTTATTTATTTTGGATATTTAGAGCTTGAATTAGATTGGTTCATTCCATTCCAGTATCAAAGCCTTTCTAAAGAACTTCCACTACTATTTAGCATATAGTGGTGTGATATAGACTTTGACCACACACAAATTTTTAAGGCTTCTTCAATTCCTGGGGATTTAATCATATGTTGGCCTTTGGTCATTTTAACTTCAGAAATTCCATCAAAGAAAGATTATTCCATTGCAAATTGATTCCACTACCAAGCGCATAATAGAGAATGGTAACTGAGTTCATATATGAATGAAGGTGAAGGGTTGTGTCTATTAGTTAGGTTGTATCTTTTAAATTATTATTATTATTATTATTATTATTATTATTATTGATGTTTAGTTATGTATTTTATGTTCATTATAGAGGATTTGAATCCATTGAATGAATTACACTATCCCAATGTCCCTCAAATCATATTATTTAAAAAAAATAAAATCTTAAAACAACCTCCCATGCATGTGTAACTTATTATAGTTTTGTTGATATGGAATTTAATCATTAAACAAAAAATAACTCCATACCTACAAGACAACATTCCATACACCTTACACATGAGTATTCTCTTCAACTACAACTTTGGGGGATAAAAAGATTTATAGACTTGAAATTATATATTGCAATGTTTTAAAGAGGATGAATGATTATAGATTGATTTCTACCTTGTTTCTACAACAATATTAGGAAGTCCTTACAAAGGTTGTCTTGCATAAAACTTCAAGGGTTTAGCCATCTCCCCACCAAAAATCTCTTAAAAGAAACGAACAGAGTAGAAACACCATCCTTCCTCCTACCGACATCTACCATGGATGACTATACTATTTTTTTACACATAAAATTCCCCTTATGTGTATATATAAAGTTTCCATTCAAGGAACAAAATTACAAAGCACATCACCTTGCATCTTGGATCTCAAACCAACTAAGTAGAGGTTGAAAAAAAAACCCAAATTGAACAAAATTACAAGGAATATCACCTTAACACAAGGATCACATACCATCTAAGCATAGATTGATAAAAGGAAAAATATGAGTAGTATTCCAACCATTACAGTCCTAATAGTCCTACCAGAGCTCTAATTGGCCCAAGAGGATCCTGACTCTCTTCGGGCCTATGAGGGATGTTGTCCTTTCTTCTTTCCATGTAGAAATTCTTAAGCAATGTATAAAACTGCCTACCTTACCAAAATAGGAAGGATCTTCAGTGGAGTTCTAGAACCAACAAAGGGCCTATATGCCATTCCTCTAGTTGGTAGTAAAATAATTTCCCTTCTTGGAGCCGCAACGCTCTTTTGGAGAGCTCACTTGCCTTCTAATTAAATTCTATAAAAGTGTGAGCGAATTCGAGAGACTTGAATTCTTTGAGTTGGTCATTTATCCGATCTTTCCAACACTCTAGGTTTAATACCTTTAGGACACATTTTTGTTTTAACCAATCAATGATGAATCTTGAGTCCCCAAAAACTTGGAGGTTCTGGAGATGTAATCTAGCTCAATGTTAATAAATCCCAAGCTTCTAATCATTTTTCTCTAGTATTTGTTCCCTAGCCACAATTTAACATCCATCTATACTTTGTATGATGATTTAAACTGATGACTCCTCCCGCTCTACTTAGCTAACCACTATCTTGTGCAGCCTCGTCAAAGCATCCTACCGGGACTCCCTCCTTTATAATTAGTGAGGATCGTTGTGGATTGGCTGAAATCGTTTGAATCTGATTGGTCCCAAGACTCCCATAAATCTTGTGCAGTACCTTGATGGTTGATGACCAACCTTTCTCAAATATTACCTTATTTCGCTCCAACCACAAATTATAGCAAATTATGGTTGGCAACGTTGTGTGAGATGGATGTCTACTTATCCAATATTTAAAATAGGTTTGAAGGGATGACCCCATCCAAATGAGGGGAAATTTATAGGATTTTTCAATCTGGAACCACACCTATTGATTGAATCTACAGTGCACCATTAAGTGTATCAATGTATTTATCTCCTGCAAACAAAGGCCACAAATACTCGGGCCTTACTACCCTCTTCATTGTAAGTTATCCCAAGTGAGTATTTTCCCTTCTAATATAACCAGGTGAAAAGTTTCACTTTTGGTGTTAGATCCCATACCCACACAGATCGATGCCACCAGCTTGTGCTACGAGCTCAGTGTTTAGTAGCTAGAGCCTCATATGCATTTTTCACAGTGAGGAACCTTGATTTATCACCTCTCGTCTAGATGAGGGTGTCCACATGTTCTATCAATTGAACACTTTGGTTAACAAGAGCTCTACAATAGTGCTCCCGGTCTTCTGCCTCTATTCTTGTTAATCTCAACTCCCTGCAGATTTTCCAATGAGCAAGGAAAACCCCATGCCTACCCGTTCCTTTGGCCTAAAAAAAGAAGTATAATCCCCTCCAATTTAGAGCAGTGATAAGAGAAATCGATAGCAAGGAATTCTTACCCAGGCTGAGAACCTCGTCCTCTCCAAAAAGAATTGAATGTCCATTTCCTGGTAAACAAGCGATCCAGTGGGTGATAATATCCAATGACTTTAATATACATCTCCAAGTGTTGGAGACATTGTGTGTCTTGACTGTAGAACATCTTATCCAATTCACCACCGAGATGTTGGGGAGGTACTTGTCTTTAAACACTCTATGCCAGAGGCAATCCTTTGTCAAGCAATGCGACAAAGTATTTACAACCAAAGATCTAATGAAAACATATAAATTATTCACCCCCTAGCCACTGAAGGATTTCGGTTTGGCAATGCATTCCCACTTGCAAAGGTGTATGTACTCCCTTGTCCTATTGCCAAACCAAAAAAAAAAAAAACATCAGTTGTCTAATCTTATTGAGAACAGAAATAGGTATAATGTCTGTTGGCATGTTTACAGAAAGAGTGTGCTTGTCATTGATGGCAAGAACAGAAGGCGAAGCAGAAGGAAGCGTAAACTCAGGAGGAGGAGCAAACAATATGCAGAGATCAAAGCTTAGAAGAGATATCACTTTGCGCTTTCCAGAAGTGCAGTCGAGGTCCAAGAGAAGGACTCACAGGAGGAGCAAATATCGAGACCATTGAACACTTAGAAAACCTTCTAAGTCAGAGAGATCAGAGATCTAAAGAGGAAGAACGACAGTGGCCATTGGATCACCAATCCCGAATACCCGATGATGGTTAGATCAGCGTCCCATGACCAGAGGAAGCGCAGAGGAGAAGTACAAATCTGATTCGTTGGATCTAAGAACTGAGGATCAACAGTCATTGGATCCATAAATAAATGCACGAAGGTTAAGCCTTTGGATGAGCGTAGGAGAGTGGACTTGTCAAAGTCCCGAAGTCCCGAAGTAAACAAGGACTGTCCATCGTCAAGACTGAAAGGTGGCACATGATCCTCAACTCTGGAGCAAATCACTTCGAGGATTTTCCAGTTTGAGACTTGAAAAACGCGAAGTCTGGAGAGCTGGAGTAAACGACAACTGTTAGATTAGTTTGAAGTGGAAGGATGAGATAAGCTAGAAAAGTAGCATCGCAGAAAGATCGAGCATTCGATCTGAGAACATGATCAACGAACAACATTTATTTTGGGTCTAAAAGTTGCGAGGAGGTTATTGTTTGAGGATTCTCACTTTGGAAGAATTGGTGACTTGAAAAGTCGAAATACCTGAAGTCCCGAAGGCCGAAGTCCCAAAGTGAATGAGGATCCACATTAGCAAGACTACATCAGCAAGGACACATGGTGCAATGAGACAATGACAAGTTTCAAGTTGATTCGGCATTTGAGGTACGTGCAAATCACAAATCCGAGTGACAAGTGGTAACTACTAGGCTCATGACACATCATCAAGTGACATAAGTAAGTGACATCACTCCGGGAGTTTTACTTCGAGAGTTTTAATACCAGCAGATGCCCTAAGTCCCGAAGTCCCGAAGTGGATACGAGTTGTCCGATATGAAAGTCACTTCAAATGCATTCTCAACTATTGATCTAGTACAGTGGAAGGACAATGTAAGTGGAAGTGTTAATCGACATCAAGCGGTTTCCACCGCCTATGAATTATTCAGCAGGTGACCACTCCGTAGGAGAATGAAGCAACGATCATCTTAAAGTCCCGAAGTGCCACAGTCACTTATGATTGTTGATCGTGCAGGAGGGTATGTGCCAATGAATCGTGAACTCTGGGCGAAACTACTCTGGAAAAATTCGAAGGAGAAAGGTTTGAGATTGTCGAAGGCCAAAGTCCCAGAGCAGAGGATAGCCGTTGGATTAAAGGGGGACACACATCATTGGATCATGGACTCCAGGTGAAATTCTTTGAGAGCAAGCAAAGTTTGAGAATCAAAATTTCCGAAGCTCGAAAGGCGAAATCGATCTCGTCCGTTGGTTTGGAGGTCCACATGTTACCTGATCATTGAGACTAAAGATCGCACGTGGACAGAAGAAAGAAGGCAGGAAAGAAAGATAGATCAGATTCATTGATCGAAGGAGTACCTTCAATATTGTGAGATCGATGGTCTCATTGCATTGTGGGGTAAGAACATGCTCAGGTCTTAATTTTTTGAGAGCGGGCCACAATCGAAACCATGGTTTTGGAGAAAGGATGCGTGGAGACTCGTAGTGAATTGTGGGGTGAAAAGTGGGTTTCCCTCAAACCGCCTATGGAAGCGCCCGCAATCACATGGTTACATGAAGCTCCTAGCCCAAGGTCATATCGTGAAAAGGAGATAGCGCTCACTAAACAGATATCGGGAAGCCCCTTTTGAATAAGCGTTTGTTCATCGTTGGTGGTCACATGAAGGAAGGGGCTTAGAAGCCAAAGAAACCATAGTTGACTAGGTGTAACTGTTAGAACAGAGTGATTGTATCTGCCGAAGATTTCGAGGATCTAGAGGGTGATCGTTAGAGGAGCTGAAGAGTCTCGAGGTAACTGCCATTGGATTGAAGACTCATCATAGAGACAGTTGTCAGATTGAAAAGTGTCGAAGTCTGTAACTACAACATAGAGGATAAGCACAAATGTGACAAATAAGACAAAGAGTCGCATTGCTAGAGAAGGCAAAGAATATTAGGATAAGCCACTGATGATGAACAGACTCAGCATAACCACCAAAGAAGATGATGAGTTGCGTGAATGATCTGGAAAAGGACTTGGCATGATAAATATACGCAGAAAAAAGAAGAGATGTTGGCTTATGTTTAGAGTTATTCATGCAGGTAGAAGCATGTTGTGTGTAGTAGTTGAAACGCACAAAAAGAAGCGTAGCACATAGACTGGAAATAATACATAGAGAATAAAGCGCGGAAGAAAGACATAGAATAGGAATTCATATATGAGAGAGGAAGAGAAAGACGAGGTGCACATGCAGAGACAAAAAAGTATAGAGGAATAGTGATGAGATTGGTAAGCCCTTTGACAAACACTGTATCACTGCAATAAGTTTTAGTAATGAAGTTTTTATAATCAGGGTGGAAGGGAGGTGCTAGGGAGGATTGTTGTCCTCATAGTTTCAAGTGGGTGCTTGAACACAGGGAGTTGTAGCTTNAAACCAGAGAGTTTGTGCTCTTAGCAAGTTGTTTCTTGTAAAACAAAGGTTGCAGCCTCAACAGGAGTTGGAGCTCATAAGAATGATAATGTACAGAAAATAAAGATTACTTATCATATCAAGAATAAGAGGTTTTTCCCTTTATGGGTTTCCTCTGGAAATATCTGTCTCTGTATATTTCATGTGTGTGATTGATGTTGAATTTTCTATTTCTTACTTCCCTACATTATTGTGATTGTCATTGAGTGTTCTGTAAAGAGTTTAAAATATGAATAATTGTTTAAGCACAGTAACAAATGATTCACCCCCCCTCTCAGTTGTCCAACAATTGGTATCAGAGCCGGTTCCTTTTATCTAAGGGTAGATCCTAGAGCCTAAAAATGACTATCCATGAAGGAACTTCAACCAATAAGCCCCCCCTGTTCAATGGAACAAACTTTGCCTTCTTGAAAGTTAGGATGAGAACCTACATAATGGCTTTAGGTGCAGATGTCTAGGATGTGGTAGAGACTGGTTATGTAAATCCAGTTGTACTAGCTTCTAAGGATGACAAGCTAGAATTAAGCTTCAATGCTAAGGCTATGAATGTTATTTTGAGTCAGATTGTAGAAACAAAATTTGTAAAAGTTATGCACTTAGAATTTGCCAAAGAAATGTGAGACAAACTCATTAGCAGTTATGAAGGTAATGAGAAGGTAAAGGATGCCAAGCTTCAAACCTACAGATTATAGTTTGAACAGCTAAAGATGAAAGAGGATGAAACTGTTGGGAAGTACTTTCCTGAGAGTTGAAGAACAAGTAAATGCAATGATAGGACTTGGTGAAAAAATTGAGGATGTCTCTTTAGTTCAGAAAATTTTGAGATCTCTGCCAGATAGGTTCAACCCAAAGGTCTCTTCTACAAAAGAAATTAATGATCTAAAAGTTTTGTCTATTGACCAACTTCTAGGAACTCTGACTACCTATGAAATGAGGATAGGTAAAGATAAACCCACCTCTAGAGAAGCATCATTTAAAGAAGATAAGAATGAGGATTCTGAGCCTGATGAAATTGAAGCAAAATTTGTGAGAAGACTAAAGAAAGGATCAGGCAAGTCAAATTTCCCTTCAAATGTTTTAACTATGGAAAGATAAGTCACTTTGCATCTAAGTGTCCACACAAGAAGCAGGATCAAAATTCTAAAGGTGAAAAGAAGTACAAACGCAAGAGATTTGGTAAAAAGAAAAGTTTATGTGTAAACAATGATGACTCTTCAAAAGACACAAATAGTGACTCTTCCTGTGAAGATAAGGTTAATTAATTTATTCTTATGGCCAAAGAGGATTACGATAATAAAAGCACAGGAAGTGATGTTGACGATGAAGAAGCTGTGGTTGACTTGGAAGGAGAATTGATCAGTGCTCTAGAAGAAATTTCTAGACTCAAATATAAGAAGAAAAAGAAAAAACAATTGTTGATACAGTTTGAGAAAGAAAATAAAGAACCTGATGAAGACCTTGCCCTGCTAAAAGTGGAATTAGAAGAGGCAAAGAAAATAGAGGACATTCTGAAACAATATTTGTCAAAAAAGAAGGCAAGATGTGAAGCCTTGGAAGAAGAGGTAGTAAAAACTAGAAAAGAGATGGAGAAGTTTAAAACATTGTATCTCCAAAATCTTCCAAGCATTAAAGCCACATCAGAACTAAATGACATTCTGAGCAAAAAAAGATCTCCTTTGTTGAAGATTGGTTTAGGTTATGTAAATGGTTCAAGCAACAAACAACCAGAAAGCAAAGAGCCAGTAAAGATGATCAAGTTCCAAGTCAGCAAGCAATCAGACCATGAGAGTACTCTGTCACCAAAATCTAATAAAGACAAGATGATCCTTGATAAAAAACAAAGAGATCAGAAGATGGAGCAACAAATGCCAAGAAAAAGGCCATCCTTCAAGTACCAAAGTTTCTTCCATGGTTACTATTTTTACTATTCTAATTTTGGTCATAAGATTGCAAATTGTCAAATTAAGTTTAGAGACATGCAACTAAGGAGGTCAAGAAATAAACAATCTTTACAACATAGAACTAAGCAGCCAATGAATAGACAACGTAGCACCAATCACTTTGACCTATTGAACAATGAGCTTGAATGTTATAACTATCATAACTTTGGCCACAAAGCTGCAAACTTCCATCTGAAGAAGTACAAGGAAGGTCCAAGGATAAATCCTTTAGCTAGAAATGCCAGCACATGGAAAAAGAAAGATAGTGAAAAATGTGGTCTAGTACTTTCAGCTCAAAAACAAAAAGACCCCTGGTATATAGACAGTGGATGTTTCAAGCACATGACTTGAGACAAGAATAAGTTTTTGTCTATAAGTAAAAGCAAAACAAGAAATATAACCTTTGGAAATGATGAATCAGGTAAAATCAAGGGTAAAGGGATGGTGAGTTTGAGTAATGGTAAGGGAAAATCCCATGATGTTATGTTTGTATATGGGTTGAAACATTATTTGTTTAGTGTAATTCAAATGCATGACAGAGGATGTGAAGTGGTGTTCACTTCCAAGGATTGTAAGATAAAGTATGTAAACTTAGGAGATGTGGTGGCTAAAGGCATAAGGACAGAAAATAATGTATATGTGTTGAAAGAAGATAAAGAAGAGTGTCATCTAAGAAAACATGATGAAAGATAGTTATGGCATAGGAGAATTGAACATCTAAACTTTGACCACTTAATCAAGCTCAAAAATCTTGAGGCAGTAAAAGATCTTCCAAGAATATCAAAGCCACAAGACTCTGTGTGTAAACCCTGCCAAGTAGGAAAGCTAACCAGGACACAACTTAAATCCAAGAGCTCTACTTCAATAGAGAAACCACTCCAATTAGTTCATATGGATTTATGTGGACCATCAAAACAGGAAGGCACATGGAAGGAAAAATACTTTATGCTGATCATTGATGATTACTCCAGACTTACTTGGGTTTCTTTTCTCAAAGAAAAAGTTGAAGCATTCGAGAAATTTAAAATATTTAAGGCTTTAACTAAGAATCAAATAGGGAAGATATTAAAGGCAGTAAGATCAGACAGAGGAGGAGAATTTATGTCAAGTGATTTCAAGGAATTCTGTGATAAACATGGGATCAAGAGAGAATACACAATCCCAGGAACTCCACAACAAAATGGAGTAGTTGAGAGGCAAAACAGTACAGTTCAACAAATGGCCAAGTCAATGATGAATGAGAAGAACATTGGTCAAACTTAATGGGAAGAAGCAATACACACCACAGTCCATATTCTTAACAAATCCCACCTCAGACCACATAGTGACAAGACACCTTATGAACTGTGGTATGGAAGACCTGCTTTAATCAAACACTTCAAAGTCTTTGGGAGTAAGTTCTACATAAAGAATAATAATGAAAACCTTGGCAAGTATGATGACATGGCTGATGAAGGCATCTTCTTAGGATATGCTACCAATAGTAAAGGATATAGATGCTTTAATA
>JASDQU010291713.1:0-11281 GCA_032191745.1 Picea mariana
CCGATAGGTTTATCTAAAGAGGGTTTCAGGAAATCTAGGCCGATCCGTACACAGGTGTTGTCTGATGCGCTACCACTTGAAGGGGTGCCAACAGGAGTTACAAGGGTGGCCAACAGATGTGTGCTTAAGAACCACTTGTATTTTCTGCGTGTATGAATCCCTCAAACGCGGGTTTACGCACGTAACGACAGATCTCTGTGGCTTAAAGATGTCGGAATACGTCTCTACCCTGGAAAAAAATACCCACAATTTCTGCCAAGGAAAGTGCTCTGATACCACTTGCAAGATATCAGATATATAAAATATGAAGAACATAAATAAAATGCTAGAAATGGCAGAATAACAGTAAAATATCCAACATAATCTTCACAATACACAGAAATGATATACGAAATAACAATATAAAATCACTTTGATTCAGAAAGCAATGTTCACAGGCCTCTTCGAGGGGGCAACCTCCAGTCGAGAAGCACTCTGTTACAATAATCTCCAAGCTAGGGTTCACATACCCTTGCCCCTTATTTATACTAAATATGTCTATTAAAAGAAGCATCTAGAGGAAGATCCTTCTAGAAGCGGAAGCTTCTATTAGGTCTTCTTACATCCACCTTATTCTATTCTATTGAAAAGCCTTATTAATATTGACCTTTATTACATCCGAATACATTGATCTACCTATGTGCGGGTTAGGACCTTAACAGTAGGGGCCTTCCTAGGATTGATAGCTCTAAGTCATTGGTGAACAATTTTAGCATACAGGTAGGTTTTAATCTCATTTTTGACAATTCAAGGGTCGATTCCTAGCATCTCTTCATATGACCAAGCATGGAATTATTTGAAGAGCTCGGTGTAGATCATAATTTCTTCCAGCGAATAATCTGCACCAATGTATACATTTTCAATCTTTCCAGGAATACAAGAGATATCAATCGTGACAGTAGGAGAGACACTCTCGATGTTTCCTTTGGCATAAATGTCATGTGTATCAAGTGGAACTATAGTGTGACTGACTATCTCACTCAAGGTAGATCTAAAATCATCTTGTTCGATTCTAACAAGCTCTGGGAGAAAATAAGAGAGATGGTGCATATCATCCCATGGCCTGTCAAAACCATTCATGGCCTCTACGATTGCTTCATCCGAGGGTAAAGTATCATCGAGGCAGTCACGTGAACTAGATGATGAGGTGGTCCACATAGGCTCGAGAACAAGATCCTCCTCGTCCTTCACGAGGTAACAGGATCCGGATTGGCGGAAGAGTCAAGAACAACTTGATACACTATCTCCACCGTTGATAGTGGAATAGCCATTCCAGTATGTAACTGACCTTCACCAGACACAATCGAGCAAGGTAGGGTCCAAGGATCATTAAAATACAAAGTGTGGAAAGGAATGGACTGCATTGACGAAACAAACTTATTAGACATGGTGTAAATATGATGACCCAGTGCCATGAATTTGAAGGTACCGATAAGGTATGAATACATTTCGACACAGATATTCTCAGTTGTCAGCTAATAATTGGTGATCACGGGGATCGACAGTCCAACTGATGCATTGGGACTAGCATACACAAAGGACAACTGGTTGATTTTCATGATCTTCCCATCATGAGGAAAGCAAAGAGTATAAAAGATGGACGATACGATTGCGCTCATAGCATAAGTCCAATTATGTACTAGTAACAAGTTATAGTTGAGGGGCACGTCAACCACCTCAACATCAACCTCCATCATCTTCCCACCTAACTAGATCGGGAAAGAAGGAAGAATACCGTGAGGGTGAAAAGAACGACTGTCAAAAGCATTCAACATGGTTGGAGATTGAGAAAGGGTTGGAGAGCCAAGGGATTTCCAATAGACCAAGGACATCACGCATGTTCCAGCACCTTCATCAACAACAAGGCATTTGATGGTATACTTTGAGTAACCCACGTGGATTTGGAAATCCACATGGTAAGGCAAGCGAGGCTTCACATCCGTGACATTGAAATTGATAACTTTAGAGACACAAGGATCTATAGCTCCTAACACAAATAACAAGGCATTCCTTTGTGAAGGACATGTCTAGAGTACCTCCAGAGTCGAAATCGCACAAGGGGTTTGACCCAGATCCTCAAAAATAGAGTAATTATGGGCGGATCTAGCATTAAGATTGTGGGTAGAGCACTTGAGTACTCCTTTTAGAATAAAATGCGGGGGCTCTAGTTTTTTTATCTGTAAGGGCATATCTGGAGGAGGTTTACACTCTAGACCAAGTATAGTATGTGAAGAACTCTAATCACGAGACCAAGTGGCTACATTAACCTCATATTTAACCATATTGATGCATAGACGGTCACCGTCTTGTGTCAGTGGGTTTTGAGTCCCACTCACCGCATTTTCGGCATTCAAGGAGCCCGAGCCCATGTGATGATTATATGGAAAAGGATTAGTCAGCACAACAGGCAGGAGAGATAAAAGCCTCGCAACTTTCACAAGTTTGGGGCACAAGTGGGTAAGGTAATCATCTGTACAAAGATTGCAGGGAAAATTCACCTTATGCCTTTCTTTCTTTCCCTCGTCAAAATTATTATTCGACTTCTCATTATTACCGTTGTCCTTGGGTTTATTATTATTCTTCCCACCCTTACTATTGTTACCACGTCCTTTCTTTTTATTCCCTCCTAGTTGCTAGTTACCATTCAGTCTAGTCTTCAATTGCATAGAATCTACATCTTACGACTGAGTGGGAATGGAGGACACAGACGAAGATGACCCTCCTATTGACTGGTTTAGATACAAATACTTCAACTGGCTTGTCACCAAGTATGCAAATTTCACATTGGCAGAGCCTACAATGCCATCGACCTGAGGCCCGAGCTTTTGTCTAGGGTCATAGTTTGACGTTGGTGCATTTGGAAAAAAATCGTATAACATCCTAGACTAATCATATATAATATCTAATTGTTGGGCTTTAAAAATCACTTCTTCCTCAGATGTAACCCCGGATGTAGAAACATCCTTCGAAATATAAGGTTGTAGATACTTAAGGAAACACTTTAGTAGGAATTCCAGAGGTATGTAAGCCTTTATCAACCTCTTTCGTCTACACCACTCTTGGAAATGATCCGATATATGGGTGGATTTGTCTTGACGGAAGGCCAAAAAAATTTCTATGCTAGCATCATAACGAACTGGCAATTGAAAGTGGTTGAGGAAGACTAAAACTATCTAATTAAAAGTTTTGTATGCCCCCCCTAGTAGCTCTATATATCATTTCATGGAGACCCCCGTGAGGGTGCATTAAAAAAATCTTAAACAAATGAAATCATCATTAGTGAAAAGTAGTTTGAAGAGCACAGAAGGTGAAAAGTAGTGACATGAAAACCAGGATCCTCATGAGTCTTTCCTTGAAATTTTGGAATATTTGAAGGAATCTTGGTGGGGATGAGGGGCCATGTCATATCATGATGCACAGGGGCATTCATTAATATAAACAAGTCTAGCAGATTGAGTGTGGCCAGAAAAGGGAGATGGGATTGCAACATATCCCCCCAAGATCTTTGGAAAGATTGTTTTTGGGGAATCGCAACCCATCCAAGGTTCGCGTATGCACCATGTCCCTTTATGGGATTGTAAGACCCTCCTCTGAACTAATTCATGAATGGTTGGTTGGGAACCATTCTAGTAGGAATGTTATGGTGAGGGTTGTAAAAATTGCCTTCATCCGGAGAGGTTCTAGGTTGGGGGTTTCCCAAGGTATGAAACTGACCTCCTCCAAGTGTGAATCTAGAGGATAAAGGTGGATTTGTCATGCTAGACGTGTTGCTCGGAATCAGTACATAGGATGTAGGTGTAAAGGACAGACCGTAAGAAGCAGCTTGTCCGTGAGGTTGACCACTCCATGAAGGACCATTAGGACCAGGATTAGACCCAGGGTGAAAAGGAGGAAGGCCTCGAACTATAGGATATGTTTGTGGGATATGATCACCACCAATCAAAAATGGATTATGTGAACGAGCCATGCCCCCAATTCCAATACTTGTATTTGGATTAGATGATGGGATGGAAGACGAAAATTGCAATGTGAAATTCGACATACCATAAGAAAAAGGGCTAGAGGTCATAGGGATGGACTGAATATTGTAGCCCAGTGAGTGACAAAGGGACCCAAAAGGGTTCATGGCTATAGGTTGAGTACTCACTATAGGACAGACAAGAGTGATGATAGGGACCTCTGACACTACAACCATTATGGTTGAAGGTGTCGAAGGAGTACTGTTAACTATAGTGGGTATGGGATTTGAAGGGCTCCCAGTATATTTCTGACTCGATTCAATACTCATCCTTCTATGATCACAAGTCTGGTAATTGGAGGTGTGTGTACCATATTTTATAACTTTACACCTTTTAGAAGAGAAAGACTCAAGATGCGGTGGTAATCGTAATAAGTGTCGAGACCTACAAGGAGTTGGTCTGGATCCATGATGACTCAAGACTTGAGATATAAAAACAAATCCTAAGGCCAAATAGTAATCAAATAGCACACCCAAAATAAACAAAAGACCAATATGCACAAAAACAGGATAAAGTGGTTGAAGGGGGCCTCCCTCCCTAAAGTAGGTATGCCTCGCCCAACAGGGGCCTGAGACTCCTTGCAAAAGATCAGAGGTATGATAATCAATTATAAGGGCTCTCGTGGGCTTAACAAACAATCAGTCAAATCCCCCCGGAGAGGTAATCCTCCATAAAGGTTTTGTGTTGTCTGACCCTTATTTGACCGAGGGTACCTACAGAATAACCCATGTAAGTAACCTATGTGGTACCTATGTCAAGAAACTAAGAGACCATGATATAACTGATGTGCTAGAGAACAGTTATAAGTTAGGTCCACCATATGGGCAGGGTAACAAATCCTGAAACCTCAAAGTCACTGCCTCTCATAGAGGTAAAGGTACTAGCAAGATCCCCATATACGAATAGATCCCCAGAAATATATCTGACACTAAGAAGGTATTGGGGGGATATCCCCTCAACCAACCTCACACAACCTCGTGCTTAACTCTGGTGTAAGCGAAGCCTCTTGACGTCACCAATTATACAATGGATTTCACCACTCCCTTAGTCAGACACATATGTTGATTTGATATCCTAGGAGAAGTTTACTCCCAAAATCCTATTCCAAGGCTCTAAATCCTAAGCTAGTTTATGCACCCTAGAAAATAAAATTGCTTCTAATCAATTTTTAATTATTAGTGTTTATTTTAGATACAAATATTTCAATTGGCTTGTCACCAAGTATGCAAATTTCACATTGGCAGAGCCTACAATGCCATCGACCTGAGGCCCGAGCTTTTGTCTAGGGTCATAGTTTGACGTCAGTGCATTTGGAAAAAAATCATATAACATCCTAGACTAATCATATATAATATCTAACTGTTGGGTTTTAAAAATCACTTCTTCCTCAGATGTAACCTCGGATGTAGAAACATCCTTCGAATATAAGGTTGTAGATACTTAAGGAAACACTCTAGCAGGAATTCTGGAGGTATGTAAGCCTTTATCAACCTCTTTGGTCTACACCACTCTTGGATGTGATCCGATATATGGGTGGATTTGTCTTGACGGAAGGCCGACAAAATTTCTATGCTAGCATCATAACGAATTGGCAATTGAAAGTGGTTGAGGAAGACTAAAACCATCTAATTAAAAGTTTTGTATGCCCCCCCTAGTAGCTCTATATACCATTTCACAGAGACCCCCGTGAGGGTGCGTTAAAAAAATCTTAAACAAATGAAATCATCATTAAGGGAGTTTGAAGAGCACAGAAGGTGAAAAGTAGTGACATGAACACTAGGATCCTCACCAGTCTTTCCTTAAAATTTTGGAATATTCGAAGGAATCTTGGTGGGGACGAGGGGCCATGTCATATCATGATGCACAGGTGCATTCATTAATATAAACAAGTCTAGCAGATTGAGCGTGGCCAGAAAAGGGAGACGGGGTTGCAACATCTCCCCCAAAGATCTTTGGAAAGATTGTTTTTGGGGAATTGCAACCCATCCAGGGTTCGCGTATGCATCATGTCCCTTTATGGGATTGTAAGACCCTCCTCCTAACTGATTCATGAATGGTTGGTTGAGAACCATTCTAGTAGGAATGTTATGGTGAGGATTGTAAAAATTGCCTTCATCCGGAGTGGTTCTAGGTTGGGGGTTGCCCAAGGTATGAAACTGACCTCCTCCAAGTGTGAATCTAGAGGATAAAGGTGGATTTGTCATGCTAGACATGTTTCTCAGAATCAGTACATAGGAGGTAGGTGTAAAGGACAGACCATAAGAAGTAGCTTGTCCGCAAGGTTGACCACTCCATGAAGGACCATTAGGACCAGGATTAGACCTGGGGTGAAAAGGAGGAAGGCCTCCAACTGTAGGATTCGTTTGTGGGATATGATCACCACCAATCGAAAATGGATTATGTGAATGAGCCATGCCCCCAATTCCAATACTCGTATTTGGATTAGATGATGGGATGGAGGAAAAAAATTTCAATGTGAAATTCGACATACCATAAGAAAAAGGGCTAGAGGTCATAGGGATGGACTGAATATTGTAGCCCAGTGAGTGACAAAGGGACCCAAAAGGGTTCATGGCTATAGGTTGATTACTCACTATAGGACAGACAAGAGTGATGATAGGGACCTTCGACACTACAACCATTGTGGCTGAAGGTGTCGAAGGAGTACTGTTAACTATAGTGGGTATGGGATTCGAAGGGCTCCCAGTATATTTCTGACTCGATTCAGTACTCATCCTTCTATGATCACAAGTCTGGTAAGTGGAGGTGTGTGTACCATGTTTTATGACTTTACACCTTTTAGAAGAGAAAGACTCAAGATGCGGTGGTAATTGTAATAAGCATCGAGACCTACGAGGAGTTGGTCTGGATCCACGATGACTCAAGACTTGAGATATAAAAACAAATCCTAAGGACAAATAGTAATCAAATAGCACACCGAAAATAAACAAAAGGCCAATATGCACAAAAACAGGATAAAGTGGTTGAAGGGGGCCTCCCTTCCTAAAGTAGGTATGCCTCACCCAAGAGGGGCCTGAGACTGCTTGCAAAAGATCGGAGGTATGATAATCAGTTATAAGGGCCCTCGTGGGCTTAACAACCAGTCAGTCAAATCCCCCCAAAGAGGTAATCCTCCATAAAGGTTGTGTGTTTTCTGACCCTTATCTAACCTAGGGTACCTGCAGAATAACCCATGCAAGTAACCTATGTGGTACCTATGTCAAGCAACTAAGCGACCATGATATAACTGATGTGCTAGAGAACAGTTGTAAGTTAGGTCCACCATATGGGCAGGGTAACAAATCCTGAAACCTCAAAAGTACTGCCTCTCACAGAGGTAAAGGCACTAGAAAGATCCCCATATACGAATAGATCCCTAGAAATATATCTAACACTAAGAAGGTATTGGGGGGATATCCCCTCAACCAACCTCACACGACCTCATGCTTAACTCTGGTGTAAGCGGAGCCTCTTGACTTCACCAATTATACAATGTATTTCACCACTCCCTTAGTCAGACACATATGTTGACTTGATATCCTAGGAGAATTTTACTCCCAAAATCCTATTCCAAGGCTCTAAATCCTAAGCTAGTTTGTGCACCCTAGAAAATAAAATTGCTTCTAATCAATTTTAATTATTAGAATTTATTTTAGTGCCCTTTCTTACTCAAAAAGGTGTGGTAATGAAATTGATGATGTTATGACTCGACAAGTAAAATAAATGAATATGAATAACATGCAAAGTCCTAACTTCAATTCCCAATAAATGATGCGTTTTTCAAAATGAAATTTTCAATTTAATTCTACAATTCAAAATAAAATGGAATCTTTCCATACATGTACTAAGATAAACGACAAGATCCCAAAATATCAAATGCCAACAATGCAAAATGCTTAATATTTTTGTATTTTCAATATAAAAGAATGAAAATGCAAGGACTGGACAACAACTCGATATAAAGATTCTACTGAATGCAATCAGAGACAAACCAAGTAGGATATCAAGAATAAAACAACCAACCCAAGATGCAAGGACAACCAATGAAAAGTATGATGAGAAAGGAACTGCCCGAAAATTCAACCAAAGAAAGGTTTCATATCACTCTTCAAGCACTTAACAGTCATAACAGAGACCTAAGAAGACTTAGCAACCATCAAAACTTACCCAACAAACATCAAACTCAGCAACCAAGCACACAAGAAAGATGTACATGATTGTTCAGGAGAAAACCGTGTATATACGCCTCTTGCAGAAGGACAACACGAGTATGTATGTGACTATCAGGTAAAAACCCACATATATGTATTAAAACACTACTAGTTCAAGGATAAGGCTAAGAATCTCAGACTCACTATGAACAGAGGCTGTCAAGCAATCCGACGAAAAAAAAATTAATATAAACGAGAGAAATCAAAGGATAAAAGCACTCCAAACCCCGAAAAGAAGATTATATCCCTAGTATGGTCGCCAATTCGGTTACGAGGAAAATCTCTCTATGGCATGGTGTAAACCACAAAAGATAGAAATGACTGCAAAAATCAACTCTAATATCAAGTATGCTATATAAACAAATATGCTAACAAGACAAGATAAAGAGCCTACCTTGTCCAAAAGTTTGATGAAGTCCACCGTTGAGCACTTGACTCAAAGAAATACACCTGCAACTTGTCCTCAACAACCAAGAAATGAAATCATATGGTGATAATATATAAAGTTGGAAAATTCAATAACATAATCCATCAATATTCATAGCAAGTATGCCCATGGAATAACAATTCAAATATTTGCAAGACATTAATTGGACGAGAAAAGAGTATTTCTATTAAAATGTAATCAACAAAAGTGAATGAATTACAAACTTTTGTGTCGTCACGGTTCGGAACCAAGAAACTAAGTCCCTTCCCGTTGGGCCTCCACCACTTCAATCCTCCACCAAAGGAAAGATCATATAAGAGAGACAATGAGGTTCTCAATCAAGTAGGGAATATCTTGGAGGTTGAACAATGTGTTTAGACTTAAAAGGATAAAGGGATGAAGACTCAATATGAAGTGAATAATTTCTCTAGAGTAACTTTGCTCTCAAAGTTGAATTCTTCTCCTCTTTTTCCACATCTAGGATAGGGCCCATTTATAGCCTTCAAATGGAACTGAAGGGACGATTTGAAATGTTTCCAGTATATGGAAGGTCAAGGATCATGGATCTCGTGACGTGACATGGAAACACAACACCATTTTTTTAATTTGGGCACAAAACCTGATGTACGTAGGTTGTAATGGTGCAGCCTACATATATGCATGTTGTATAACTGTTAGGGCACGTATATGTGGAAAAATGTTATTTTTATCTCTGGGAACTGCAAAAAGGGACCTCAAGTCTGCATAGGGAAATCGAAAAAGGCCTTCTGAGCAAATTTACATAGGGTGAGGAAAATATTGCTATAACAATTGATTCTTTAGATTGATGACCATTTCTTCTGTATCATCCAAGACTTTTGTGCAGTTATTGGTTTTTTCATATGTCTTCAACTCTACTATATATTTTGTTAAATCAACAACTTCATTCTTCAATATTTTGATTTCTTTATTGTATTCTAGTTGAATCCTTTTGAGGTTGATGACTTACAATTCCAATGTGTGGCATGATTCTTCCTTTTTAGTCAGATGACTCTTTAGGGTTTCTTCACTTTCCTTAGCTTCTTCAAGTTGAGTCTTTATATTGTTGACCATTTCTTTTGTTTCTTCTAAGTCTTATGTGCATTTATTGAGTTTGTCATATGGATTCAACTTGTTCATTTCTTTTGTTAGATCAACAACTTCAGTCTTTAATCTATTGATACATTCTTCTTTGTATTCTAGATAAATCTTTTGTTCATTCTCTTCAAATTTAGATTGATCTAGTTGTTGTAGTAGAAACATATATTTCTTTTGAAGCTTCTACAACTCTTTAAAAGTGCACATAACAATGTATTCAAGATGGTCAAGAGCATCCTTAGTAACTTCAATACATAGATCATTTCCTGGTTTCATACTAATCAATTCAAATGTAGCTACAACATCAGTCTTAAAATCTAATAGTTTTTCCTTGGTGAATACTAAGGTATTCATCAATTCCTTGATGTAGTAGTCTTCGTTGTTGATGACTGGGGTTTGCATCAATTGTTTGATGGAATTGTCCTCTTCTGTGTTTTTTTCTTTATTCTTATTAGAATTCTCTTTATATGTATTTTGTTCTTCAATCTGATTGAATTTCTCCATTTTTGAGTTTTGTTCTTTAATCTGATTGGATTTCTCCATTTCTGAATTTTTTTCTTTAATATGATTGGATTTCTCTTTTTCTTTGTTTTGTTCTATAAACTTATTGGAATTCTCCATATCCTTGTTTTATTCTATAAACTGATTGGAATTCTCCATATCTTTGTTTTGTTCTTTATTTTGATAAGAATTCTCTAATTGGAGCCATAGTACTTTAGCAGAGGTGTAGTGTCCCCTATTTTCTTTGACTTGGTTTGATAGTCCATTATGGATTGCCTTTAATTCTATTGAATTGTTTTTCTTTGCTTTTTTTGTAGTTTTGGATTTGTTTTTTGAGATAGTCGAGTACCAAGGTTTAGATACTACTGATTCCAAAACACCAAATCCTCTTGACTTCAAATCTTGTTTCATTCTTTCCCTCCATGAAGAGTAGTCTGTTCCATCAAATAAGGGGGATTCATTTGTGGAGAGATCAAATTTTCCACCCATTTCTTCAGAATCTACCTTCCAGTGTTAAAATTGTGCTAAAGGAACCCACTCTGATACCAATTGTTCAAAAACACACTGACACTGAGAGGGGGGGGTGACTCAGTGTCTCAAACTTTTGACTGCTTTTCACACTTTCATAGATTAACTGAATTAACTGAATAAGATATATGAAACTCAATTAATGATTCATAAACATGTATAACACAAACTGTATGAAGTAGATAAAATATATTTCTTTTATTTATTTAACTTGAATGAATACAAATAAAGTCAATCCTTTAATATCTTCAACTTCAACTGAATATGAGAGATCCAACTCTCTGATACAAGACCCGACTTGTAGTTCTCAGATCTAATGGAGAAATGAGAAATCCAACCCTCATAACAAGACCTAGCTTGTTGATCTCAGATCCAACTGAGATGTGAGGAATCCAATCCTCATGACAAGACTCAACTTGTAAACATGTGCCAAACTAATA